>QEPC01014446.1:4850573-4873494 GCA_003113815.1 Sphenodon punctatus
TCGCAGAATCAGCCAATCCTGACCATGACCTGAGGGTAAATAGGCCCCTGGGAGATGAATTGTGGGTGGGTGGGGTCTGAAGGCCCTATGTTTGCATGAGGGAGGTGCTGAAATTCCAGAGGATTTGAGTTGTGTTTGATTAGCAAAGTTGTGATTCTATGTCAAACCTATTGCAAATTTGCTTCCCAGCATGCATAGTTATGCAGATCAAGTTACTTATGCAAATATTAATGCGTGCGGTGTATTTGGTTTCACTGGTTGCAGAATTTAAGATTTTTTGGTGCAGTCAACTCGGGTCCCTGAATATATTCCCCAGAACATACAGGCAGTCAGGGAGACAAACTCCCTAAGCTTTTTTCCAAACTTTTGTAAATTGGCATCGCTCTATTAAATTCATTTGTGCTATGCTGTTGCATAGTGGAGCTAGCCAACATCTTAAGTTAAGGGCCCCTGAGTGGGGAACCTGTTCCCTCTGAATATTCATCTCTGTTCTTTCCTTCTCAATTTCAAAAAGCAGCTGAAGATATTTTTTGTTAATACTCCAGGTGATTTTAGAGGAGCCACTGCTGGTTCCCCTTCATGTATTTTCCCCCTCCCCCTTTTGAACTGTTTCAAACTGGATTTTACATGTACTTTACGTTACATGGACTTTAAATGAGATGATAGCCCGCTGGAGTCCAGGTTCGCCCAACTCAGCCCCCACTCACATGTTTAGGGTGCCCAGCCTACTAAACAGGCAGCCCCCCTGCATGTTTTTCATGTGCTTGCAGGCATCCCCCACTGGCAGAATCAGTGAAAATGGAGAGAGGGGCAGGAAGTGGTCACTCCTCAGACACTCTAGGATTTCTATGGTGCTGGCCAACCTGTATGCATGAAGGCGCTGCTCACAGCCTAATTGACAGGACGCGGACACATTGGTGAACATTAGCCTACATGGCAGACTCTGACACTCTAGGATTTCTGCCCACAACTCTATGGTGCTGGCCAACCTGTATGCATGGAGGCGCTGCTCACAGCCTAATTGACAGGACGCGGACACATTGGTGAACATTAGCCTACATGGCAGACTCTATGTTCTCCGTGACAACAGCGTAAGTGGGGGCTGTGTAGCCAGTGGGTGGAGAACATGTGACTGGGGGCGAGGGGCAAACACCTAATCAATGAGCAGGTGGACAGTGGGACACCCACCCGGTGTGGGCTATTGTGGGCTACCGTCTGGTTTGTTAACACCCTGAGTTCCTTTATATAATAGAGTATGGAGCATCCTGCAGGAATATCATGGTGGGATAGGGATTAAGTTATTTGGAAAGCGGATTGCTCTTGTGGGAGAGCATCACTGAGAGGATAGGCCAAGGTGAGGAGTGACAGCAGAGGCAGGGCAGAGAGAAGCCCTCCTGGAGGGCTTTCTACTTTCAGGTGTGTGTAAAATATGCATGCATTCTGCGTGTAAATTGTGGCAGTGGATTTCCCAGCATTACTAAATGGGATGCATAGCTGAATGTGCCTATTGACCAATAGAGTGTGCAATGAAAATGTACTAAATTTAGAGATTGTAAATGGTTGCTTGAGGGGAAGGAAAAAAATAGAATTTCTGTGTCAAGGAATAAGCCATATATTCTACCTGAAAAAGGAATCCAATTTGGCTGCCTAACTGCTATGAATATTCAAAGTAGTGAATATCGTTCCCTTGTGATACCTCATGAACAGTACGTGAATTTTATCTCTATGATGGGGAAAGACTCATTAAAAATGTGATGTTATTAACAGTTTTCCTTGAATTGCAAATTTCCATCATACTATAACTAGTGTTATGGTAATTATGGGATTAAATTAAATTAGCATATCATATACCATACTGCCGAAGTGCTAATACGTTATAGTAATACACGACAACAGATAATTGCTAGTTTAATAAGAATTTGTCCTCAGCAAAGGTAATCCAACCTGTTATTTCTTTCTATTGCCATGCACAAAATTTTACTCTTATTGACTAGTGCCTCCTTCTGTAAAGCCAGTCGCGAGTTCTATGCTCCTTCTTAAGTCCAAATAGGTTTCACTTTCACTCTATCTTGTCCCGGATTTCCCTTCCAGTGTATTACTAGGCAGATTACTTCTGTGCTTGTATTTGGGGCGTGAGGCAAGCAGGAAGGTTATTGCAGTGGTTTACAGTGCTAGCCTACTTCTGAGCAGAATGATTTCAAGCTCTATCACAGATTTTGGGAGCAAGTCACGGAGCCTTTTCATACGCTGGTTCTTAAATTGGTAAATTCTGGAGGAGACATCATGGATCTAACCGCTGTGTGTGTTTGAACACTTTTGCTGTCCATAGAGATTCATGAAAGAGGTAGCTTTGCAAGAGCTTTCCCACATAAACAATTGTGATGCATGAAAGTAACCTTTGTCTACCTGTGACTCAATTCACCATATGTTTGAGACTTCCTCAACCTCCTACACCAACATTCATTAATATAAAAACATTGCATGCCCACAGCGCTTAACTGTTTTCAGTAGCAGACAACCAATTTTAAAAAGTAGCAACATTTTCATGTTATTATTATTATTATTATTATTATTATTATTATTATTATTATTTTGTTTTGTTTTTGTTTGTTGTTATTATATCATCACACAATCAATATACCCGGTGCTTTAAATCAACAGTTACAGACAGGTCCCTGCCCAGTGGGCTTACAATCAAAGGGTGTTTTTAAATGAGATGCTACCACACGTGGCCATCCAGGAGCCACTATCCACCTGTCTGAAGGTGGAACTGGGACATGCACGCTCCTGTGAGCCATCGAGCACCCACTCCTGGCTACTCATTAAGCACTGCTGAGAAATCTGGAGTACTCCATGTGGGACAAGACAAAAAGGCGTGTGGCAAGGCAACCGGTGGCCACGCATCCCCTACCCGTATGAATGGTGGTAGCCAACACTGCCAGCAGACAGTCCCCTGCCACAGGGGACGTGGCCTTGACAAGTCACAGGAACTGGCTGCAAATTCTGGGGAGCCTGGGTCCCTCAGCACTCATGCTGGGTTATATCAGTTTCAAAGGCCTGCCCAGTACGCTTGCCCCTCTCCTACGGTATGTGACAGGGGCGTGTGAAACAGCTGCTGTGATAGCCACATTGGGAACTGCCTGTTAGAATAATTCCCCACGCACTCCACATGAGTGAAGCGGTCAGCCTTGCTCGTTTAAAAATGCCCTAAGAGAGACAAGGGAGGAGAGATGAAGGGGAGGGGAACAGAGGGAGAGACAGGAATACATCTAAGTATTTTCACTATGCAGGACGCAACAGACAGGTTAGATCTGTAAGTTTAAAGAATTGTTCATGTATTAAAAGATGCTCAGGTCCTGTATGAAAATGTTACATATACTATACGATGCTTTAAAGAAAATGTTGCTTACTCAGCTCATCCAGAGTTGCATGAACGAAATGGAGCAGAAATGGGAGGTGCTGAGATATTCTGATAAATAGCTGTGATAAAGAACTACTGAAATCACTGGATGTCTAATTAAGATCTTGGGTATTTTCAGACGTTACGAGATCACAGTGAACCACGGTGAATACCCACCTGTGGTCACTGTGACTCGCACGTCTGTTTGGCGGCTGCCAGATGTTCGCCACACTCAATCCCCACATGGGGTCAGTTTCAACCACGCTTCCCGGGCTAGCCGCACCAATTCCCCGGGAAGCGTGGTGAAAGTGATCCCCGGCGGGGATCAAACAAAAGTAACGTCTGGTCGGTCGCCATGGCCCGGAAGCACCAGCGGGATTCTGGTTTGTGGCGGATTCGGCCAGACGCTGCGGCCGCATTGGCCCTGCTGCCCGCCCGTCTCCCTAGAGGGCAGGTGGCCGGGAGCGTGGAGGGGGCGGGGCCGTGCGGCCACACATTGCGCTGCACGGCCCCACCTCCTCCCCAATTCCCCGCCGGGACAACCCCGTCTGTTAGGGGTGATGGGGTCATCCCGGCGAGGGATGACTTTATTGTTTTCGTGACGGGGCCAACGGACCCCTTGAATAATCAAGGGGTCTGAAAACACCCCTTGATTATTCAAAGTGATTATTGTGTATGTTTCATATGTTTTCCAAACTGGGCTTTTAAACGTTTCCTTGTGTCAAAACACAAGTAACTGCTAACATTTGTTTAATATTTCCAGATATTTCTAGTGGAAATGTTGACTCGCCAAGGTGACATTCCACACCTACTCACAACCTATTTTTCTTCTCTTCTTGCAGTTCCTCCATGGTTCATAAATCGTCCTTCAAACCTCTATGCCTATGAGAGTATGGACATTGAGTTTGAATGTGCTGTCTCTGGCAAGCCTGTCCCTACGGTGAATTGGATCAAAAATGGAGAAGTGGTCATTCCGAGTGATTATTTTCAGATTGTGGTAATTAATAATCTAAGCTTTTATTATTAAAACTCACAGTTGATTAGTTGTATGATATTTTCAAATATTTATTCACCCACTCCTTTCATAGCCAGTTTACATTAGTTTTGTGAAGGCAGAACATGTCTAAAATAATCAGATCAAGCCTGTACTACACCCTGATGGAACTTGGTTATGTGGTATGAGTGTGTTCTATTCCCAACTGAGCCACAGCCCACTGATGTCACTAAGACCAGTTTTAGATGAGCGACTCTACTTACCAGCTTGAAGGACGTGCTTCCTGAAAAGCCTCACGGGTTGCGTTGAGATGCACCGGAGTAGCTAGCAGCCATACAATTCATGGCTGGCGTGGTCTCTTTGAAACGGTATTTGGAAAACCCCAGCTTTCCAGATACGGCTTCAAAGAGACTTTGTGAGCCATGATTCCTATGGTGGCCGGCTACTTCCGATGAGTCTAAACACATCCCATGCAACTTTTCGGGAAGCACTTCCTTCAAGCCAGGAAGTAGAGCCGCTTATCTAAAAGTGGACTTGTCTTTCCACTGATGCCAGCAGGATTTGGATCAAGTCCATACCCCTTAATTTAGGAGAAGTTGAGATTTTTGTTTGGGATGTTGGTATGGTCACAGAATGTTCACTATGAGATTTTGTTCACACTTCCAATTAAATTATGAGTGCAATTACTATTAGGTAGTAGTATTGTACTATCGTTGTGCATAGAATTTTACAAATGATGGAATCCTGCATACGCGTAACAAAAGAATGACACTGGTCTAAACAAAGAAGTCACTGGCCTAGAAAACAACAATGAGATCGCAAAGGAGGTCAAGGTTTAATAACCTGAAATTTCTGCTTAAAAGTTGTACACCGATACACATTTTAAAGTAATGATGGCTGGGAGAGAATTTGGGGGAATAAAGAAGGTGCTCCTAAGAAATGATTTGGAACTCACAGTTGTGTAGCTTTTGCAGATATTAAACATCTTCTCTTGGTAAATTTCATTTGGTATCAAATGGATTAGAAGTAAAAGGGATCTGTCTGCTGCATGCTTCTGCACCCAACAGTGTTTTCATATAATTGGCCCTGTTTACACGAGACACTCCCACGCATGGACACCCATCGTCCACGTGGGGGAGCATCCCATGCAAATGTGGGGGTGCGTGGGTTCACGTTCCTGCGATCCACGCATCCCCACCTACGCACGGGGCAACCAGCGACAACACAGGTTACTCCGTATGTGGGGATGCATGGGGATGCTGGTGTGCATGTGTGTGTGTGTGTGCGTTTGGGTGCACCTGACCCCATGCACCATCCCCACAGTGGTGTGCACTTGGAGCATCCCCCCAGCTGTGACTCATTTTAAAAAAGCCATTCTTGGGGGCCATTTCAAGATCTGAGGAACTTAACCTTTCAATAAAACCAACAGTGACTTTTCAATGACAAACTACAAAGTTTATTAGAAGAAAAAGAATATTTACACTACAGTGAAATTAACAATGGCATAAATACACAACTTTTCCCAGCAAAGCATCTGATACAATGTAACATTTGCATGCAAGACACAAACATCTTTGAATACATGAACAATGTGACATTATAACTACAGATCTAACATGTCTGTCTTACTGTAAAGTGAAGATACACAGAAGAAAATGTTCCTGTTTTAGAAAAGGCTTCTTGATTTCATTTTTGTTCTCAATATAACAAAAATGAAGCACACACCCCTATCACCAAATAGTTTTTCTTTAGAAGCCAATATTTGCTGTATTATTTCATTAAGCTGTGGCTGAAATCTTGTCTTGACAGCAGCAAATACGAGATGACCCTTTGTTTATAGGTCTATGGGTCTTATCATATGTTTGACTTTGAAAACAGTCTTCCTATGGAAGGTAGAAAAAAACAAAAAAAAATTGAAGTTCTTTCAAACTCGCTCTGCTGCCAAGGGCCAACAGAAAACCATATGCATTTCTAAAGTCATTCTGAAATCTTTAGTGTACAGTTTAAGAGGTATAGAGAGAATGAGCTTGGCCTCTGCTTGGAGGCAAAGCTTGCTCTGAAAGCACAAGTCCAATTCTAGTAAGAAAGTGGTGCACAGATGATAAAAGGGGCTCTATCTTGATGCTCCTCATGAAGTTCAGTTTGATGGTTTAGGATGGACTAAATAATTCCCTTACTGTCCCTTTCATTCTCTTCCTAGGGTGGCAGCAACTTGCGGATTCTGGGCTTAGTAAAGTCAGATGAAGGCTTTTACCAGTGTGTAGCTGAAAATGATGCTGGGAATACACAGACCAGTGCACAGCTAATCATCCCTGAACCTGGTAAGATACAAAGGACACACACAATAATCTCTCTAATATATTAGCATGAAACTCCTGGCTGGGCACCCATTGTGGTTTTTCCCCTCTACTTCCGATTTCATTTTTACAGTTAAGTTCAAAATATTTAGCTAGCCTAAAGGCTTTACTATAGCAATATGGTCCACATTTGCATTTGGGAGGCTCAGTGTTTGCTGTAACATTAAGACTCACTATCTGGTACAATTACAGATGCTGGGTGCATCACAGAAGTGACACCAAAGGTCAGATGCCTGGCAGAAGGAATCAAAGGCATCATCTTGCTTTTCACCCATAGGGCTCATATTGACGATCTATGTGGATAGGCTGAAGTTTATAAAGGTGAAGGGGATAGAAGAGTGTAATCCGTAAGGAATGGTTAATAAAACATAATCTAGTTCCCTCATGAATCAGTTCCAAAATACTTGTCTTAAAGAAAGAGGTGGGTAAAGCTTTGCTTTTCACCTTTTGCACAGGTATGAAAAAACTGGCAAAAGAGTCAAAAAAATAATGTAAAATTTTCAAGTGCCAAAGTGACATGTGTCCCATTTTCAAAAGTGGAGTAGGGATAGATTTTCACAGGGTGAAAACAGATGTGAGAGTAGCCAGTGTTAGCCCAGGATTCACCTGCTCATTTGTTCAATCACAGCCGGATGTATACCCATGTCCGCCCGGGGTGGATGGCCAGTTGCCACGGGATGTGTCAGATGGAGAAGCTTGGTGATGCAGCCTGGGATAAGCCCCGCCCACCCATGTTAAACTGGGCTAACATGACCTTCCGTGTGTTCAACCTGCCAGCCCTGCCACGAGGTGGGGATCAGGCCCAGAGGAATGCACTCACCCAGCCCGCCAAACAGCTGAAGGGTGCGGTACCCAGAGTAGCGTGCTCACCCCGCCCACCGAACAGCAGATGGGGAGCCTGGAGGAGTGCACTCATCTGGCCCACCGAACACTTGATGGGGGGCTGGATGACCTTGCTCACGCAGCCTGACAAACAGCTGATCGGGGGGAGGAGTGTGCACCGAACAGCTGATGGAGGCCCCCAAGAGTGCCCCCATATTGGTCTTCCTGGGGTCCCAATCCTGTTGAGCAGCATGGGTCCAGGAGTCCTACCCTGTGTGGACAGCTCCTCAGGCCACACACACACACCCATGGCATTGGGTGGACCCGTGACAGTGGCAACCCCCACATCTGGGTTACGGGAAGGAGGGCTGCTAATGTGAACAATCCTCCCCACCAATCTGAGGAGTGGTGGCTGCAGTGGCCCATCCTGCAGTGGCCCATCCTGAGGCACCTCGCCACCGTCACATTTGTTTTCACACCAAAGAGGTAAATGAAAATATCATGTCAACCCCCAACTATAAGTCTTTGTATTTAGGTACATAAACTGAAAATTGTGACTTTTAAAATCCTGCTTACCCATTCACCCACCCACCCAATTCCATAGTACAGTGGTGGGGAACCTCAGACCTGGGTCCAAATATAACCCAGGGCTATGTTTTATGTCACATCTTTCCAGTTCCTGGCCCTGGCCCCGGCCCCTGGATCCACTTCTTAACTCAAACACTGAAAAACTGAGCTCAGAGGGAGGAGAGATGAGGATATGCACACAGAGATAGGAGACATATCTATAGCACAAATCCGTGAGCTGGTTCCTCCTTTTCCCGAGCGCGCACCTTAAGTATCCCACCCAACATCTATGTGACCCTCCAAGTTTGTACTAATTTTCAGTGACCCCTGAGAGGGAAAAATTGCCCTTTCTTGACTTAGTAGGTAAATCACTTTTGAAATGTGGCACATGCACAATTGGATTACTTTTCAAAATTGTATCCATGGTGTTAAAGCTAAAACATTTTAATCATCTACATAGCAAGAAAAAGTCTATTTTTGTTTCTCAGAAATCAATACTTCCACCAGAGTAAGCTGTCCTTCCCCAACCCAGCCACTTTTAGGATGCTTTATATGAAATGTCAAAATGATTGACTCTATGTATCTGTCTTAAATTGATTTAAGTCAAACTTGCCTGAATGCCTATCCTATGATTTCTCTGTTTTAAATAGTAAGTTTATTGGGCTTCGGCCACACTTACTAATTGTGGAGAAGGGTGCCAATAACTTTGAACAAGAGAATAGTCATACATATAGTTCGCTCACTCCTGATCAAGACTGGGAAAGGTGGAAACTCAGTAGTTTGTAGTTCTTTATTGATTGAAAGTAGGGATCTGCATTTTGTTTTTCTTATTATGATAAAGAAAAAGATTTTTTTATTTTTGTTTTTGTTATAAGAACAAAACCGATAAATAATAATTAAAACAGAAATGAAAATGAATGTTAGTTTTTGAAATAATTGGAAAAAACATATTTCCAGGTATAATTTTTTTATTTCTTATTCAGTTCTACTGACACGTGGGAAAATGGTAACCCCAATGGAGGGCACTTTATATATATACTTTATTTGCACTAGCCAAATGTATATATACTTTATTTGCACTAGCCAAATGGCCATGCCAACACATCTAATATGAAATATTTATAAAAGGAGGGCACTATCTGTACCAAATTTGGGAAAAATTGGATAAAAGGAACCAATTTAAGAAGCAATTTAAAGTTATTTTAAGAAAAGCTCCATACACATTTCTGGCTACAATGTCTTTATTGTCATTCAATTTGCATGAAACCTGGGAATATTATGTCGCTTCACAAGATTATCAATCCTGCCAAATTTCAGAAAGTTTGGATAAAGGGTCCTGATGTTATAAGCCATTACCTTGAAAATGCATTTCTGGCTGTAACATTTTTATATTCTATCCTGTTTACAAGACATTTTGTAGGAATGTATCCCACATCTTCCCTATAATCTGTGCCAAACTACAAGACAATTTGAAGAAGGGCCCCAATTTTATAAGCAATTGAAGTTGTCCTCTTGAAGACCATTATTCAGATAAATAGCAGCACATGCAGTGCCAGTCAGAAGCAGGCACCTGGCATGACAGGGGGAGGGAGCCTGTAGAAGGGAGGATGGGGAGCAACCCAACAGACTGACAGGCACATTCACTGGCCAATTACTGCATGCTTCCAGCTTTCCAGGACCAATCAGTGGTGGCTTCGAGGCGGTCATAGAAGGGACATAACTGGGTCTTTGGGGATAGCATCCCAGAAGTCAGGAGACATGGTTTACATATCCAGGTTGGCCAGTTATCATCACAATGACATCCTGCAGCACTGTGACAGAGAACATAAGAGAATCTCTATTGGCTCTTTCCTAAACAGATGCTTCCTTCCCAATAACAAATGGGGGAGAGAAGCTGAGATGTTTACAGCACATAATGAGGATATTTGGTTGACATTTCTGCTGGCCAGTTGGCATCACAAACAGATCTTATACCACATTGGGTGTTTTACACACACATTTCTCCTGCATGTTTGCTGTTGCATCCTGAACTTTCTGTGTGTCTAAATCACTCACCCAGATCTTAAACATCCAGCTCTTTGAACTTCTGCATAGAACTTCTCCCAGAACTTTTGTGTGTAAAAAGTTCTCCTGGTAAATTGCTTTGCTCCAGGCAGCTATGGTCACTTGGTGTCCATGGTAGCCTGTCATGTCTACAGCTGCGGCTACTTTAGGCTGCCTCAGGACAATGTTTGTGTGAAGAATGCATCCAGGAACTGCCTCAGGGCAGTGTGTGTGTGAAAAATGCATCCGAAACTTACTTGTGGAATTGTAAACCCAGAAGATTGAAAAATCCGGAACTTTAAGGTGTGTGTAAAAATGCCCAGTGACACGTTTAAGATAATCCCTAGCATATGCTCATTCTCTGCATATACTGTGCAGGCAGGCATATACAATTGAGACCCTTTATCACATCTTTCTGATATTTGGCAGAGATGATGCTGAAGGTGTGAGATATGGCCATGCCAAATTTCATTTACACTGGTTGGACTACAAAGATGTTACAATCAGACATACATTTATAAGTTAATTACTTATTCTAGGGGTGGGAATTCCGGATCTTCCGGTATCCAATACTGCCGGTATTTGGTGTACCGGCAGTATCGGATTAAACCCGGTAATCCGGCCCATTTACCGGATTCCCCGTACCGGATTTTTTACATTGCAGCCATTCAAATGAATGGCCGCAATGTAAAAAAAACCTCAACCCCCCCCCCACTTTCCCTCCCCAGTCCAGGCTGCACGGGTGGAAGGGGGGACACCCCCTATCCACCCTGCCCAGCCTGGCTTTAAAAAAGAAAAATTCCCCCCGAAGTCCCTGCTAGTGCGGACTCCGGGCTGCCGCCGGCGACCCAGAGCCCGCACCAGCAGGTAGGTACGGTTGAACTAGGGTGATCCCTGGGGTGGGGTGGGGTGTTAAACCGCACACCCCCCACACACCAGCAGGTACTAGGGTGATCGCTGGGGTGGGAGGTGGTTTAACACACGCCCCCACCCCAGGGATCACCCTACCTCCCCACCCAGGGATCGCCTACCTTGCGCTCTGGGCGGCGGCAGCGGTCCGACTCCGGCGGCTTCAGCGCTGGCTGTGGATGCCGGCTTCAGTGCTACTAGGCCTTCCAGTAAACTTCCAGGTTTCCCCGGAAGGCCTAGTAGCGCTGAAGCCAGCAGCCACAGCCAGCGCTGAAGCCGCCGGAGTCAGACCGCCGCCGCCAGGAGCACAAGGTAGATGATTCCTGGGTGGGGAGGTAGGGTGATCCCTGGGGTGTGTGTGTGTGTTAAACCACCTCCCACCCATCGATCACCCTAGTACCTGCTGGTGCGGGCTCCGGGTCGCCAGTGGCAGCCCGGAGCCCGCACTAGTAGGCTTAGGGTAAAAAAATTTTTAAAAAAAATCCAGGCTGGGCAGGGTGGGTGGGGGGTGCCCCCCTTCCACCCACACAGTCTGGGAGGGGGAGGGGGAAGTTTTTTTTGTTTTTGTTTTCCATTGATTTCAATGGGGACAGTTCCCCATTGAAATGAATGGAACAAATCCAGTACTGGTAAACCGGTACAAATCCGGCAATCCGTTTTTAAAAAATCCGGTAACTGGTAAATCCGGTAGCCGGTAATTGCCCTGATGTCCTACCCCTAACTTATTCCACCTGGACCATTTATCCAATCCTTCTGAAAGCTGGCATACATAGTAAACATGGGGGAGGGGTATAAACATGCCAAGTTCCATCCACATTAGATGGGACACAAAAATGTTACAGCCATGAATGTATATGCAGATTTTTGCAAAATAACATAATTAAACTGCTTATAAAATTGGATTCCTTTATCAAATCTTTCTGAAATTTGGTACACTTAATGCCTTCCATTGGAGGTACAATCAGGTCCCTGGTGCACACCTCTAATTGAAAGCCTGGCATGAGTTCTTGTAATGATTATGTCTGACCACCTGCTAAGAGATTCTGCAGAAATATTTTGGAGATTGCTTTGCTAAGTGTGCCAACAGCATCAGTTTTAACTTGTAAAACTTTATGCAATTGCTGTCCTTTAAAAAAAATAAAACAGCAACACTGTATTTTACAGTAATGCCCCACAGCCTTGTACTAACAGTCTGACAACTGTCTTATCTGAAGCATTACTATCACAAAATATTGTAGTTTTGTAATGTTCTACTCACCATTGATTTCTGTGAAGACTTTGGGTACAGCCACGTGAGCTGGGGCGAGCCCAATCCCATATGCCCTGTGGTGGGCAATTGCAGCTGACACACTTTGGGTCAGCAGGGAGAGCTAATCACACGATCTGCCTCTTGTGGCTATCACTAGCCCCACCATGCTCCAGGGTGGGCCAAGGAGCTGGCCACACAGGGCTGGATGCCCAGACTCCTGCTGTGCTGCAGGATTGGGCCTGCTGCTGCTAGGCAGCTGTTACCCACCTAACAGCTGATCACAGGGGAGGGATCACAGGGGAGGGGAGTTTAGGAGAAGCGCAGGAGCGCCTCTTACCCACTCAACAGCTGATCGCACAGCAGGTGGAGGGAGCTAGGAAGGTGTGTGCTCCTCCAAGACCTCCCACCCCTGTGATCAACTGCTAAGTGGCGGGGAAGAGGCCACACACTCTTCCCATGCCCTTTACTCTATAATCAGCTGTTAGGTGGTCAAGAGGTGCATGCTCCTCCGAGCCCGATCCAAATACTCGCCCCCTCCTTGCCTCATGGCAGGGCTGCATGACTCATTAATCCACTTTATGCAGCATCATCCCACATTGGGCAATGTTACTATGTGATAGGGATGGGCGATCAGAACCGAGTTCAGAAATTCGGTTCAGTTCAAAAATCGAGTTCGGTTCGGAAGTTCGGTTCGGTCGACTGAACTGGTCGAGTTCAGTCTGAACTCTGAACTTCCGAACCACGTTTGCCCATCCCTACTACGTGATGCATCCCTGAACTTTTTCCATCATGTAGTAGCTGGCTGCCTGCCCTTCTTCAGGGTGTGGAGGCAAAGTGGGACAGCGTCTCATAACAAAATTGGGATAAGTTAATGTATCTTGTGGCTGCACCCTTTAGTTCCAAAAATGTTTGTGCTGTGAGTAGCAGAGTATGCAAGATGTTTGTACTCTGGCCCAAGTACTCTCCCCAAGCCTTACGAGGAAGATGGATTGCCAAGGTTCAACAGTGTAAGGGACATGAATGTGATGGGGGAAGGTGTGTACTCTGGTGCAGTTCTACAGCCACCACAAACCAGTGGGGAATGTGCCGATGGTTGCTACCCTTGTTGAATTTAAAAACACCCAGTACTGGGTCCCTTGCTTCCTTTCTTCTTGCCAGTTCTCAGTTGGCAGCCCCTTGTGCGGCAAAAGACAAAGGGTACTTTCAGACATGACGCTAACCACCCTTTAACCACCCTTGGTGGTTATTTATGCATGTTGCAGGGCTGTATTGGTGCCCTATGCAGCCCTGAAACATGCATAAATAACCACCAAGGGTGGTTAAAGGGTGGTTAGCGTCTTGTCTGAAAGTACCCTCAGTCAGAAAAATGCTATGTACAGTGTTTCACCCTGAGAGTTTGGGCATGGCCAATCCACAGCCTGAGATCTCCCTATGACCCACCAATACATAACATAAAAAACGGAGAGAATGTTTGCTCGTAGCTTTTTGACAATTTCTGTCAATGCCTCTTCCTTCCTTCCTTCCTTCCTTCCTTCCTTCTTTGGACCCCATGACATCAGCTGCCCCTGGGGAGTCTATGGACCATCTCCTTCTGATTCTCACATATCCATCCAGCGACGCCAAGAGCCTTAAAACAACCACATGCCTGACGGGGTACAGGCTGCAGCCATGCTGCTGCATAACAGGTATTGGCCGCTTCTGGGGTACTTACTTCAACTCTAGTGGAGATGGAAATGGAAGTATTTAAAGAGGCAGGGTTTTCAGCATGGAAGGAGATTACACCTGAAATGGGCACTTGATTTGGTGCCCATGGGCAATATCTTCATTTTTGGGTACTGTTTCAGGTATGTGGATCGGTATTTGGATGCTGTGCAAGTACTCGGGGAGGGTGTGTGTGTGTGACACAAAATTCAATTTACCATGTTTTGAAGGACCTAAAATTACCCAGAAAAACAAAATAATACCCCACCCCCTAAAAATCTCTAAATCGTGGACAAAAAACAGTATTTCGGTATACCAGTATTTTGGTATATAAGGGTACTGAAAAGGGTACTGAAAAGTGCCTAAAATTTCTGGTTTGATTCGAGTTCCAGAAATTCAGCCATTTGTATAGGTATTCTTCAACTGTAGTGGAGATAGAAGTATTTCAAGAGTCATGGTTTTCAGCATTAATTAATTGCTTTGTTGCACACTCCCTTTTTAGGTCTACCTTTGCCCTTATATACACTGCAAACTGCATTCATTATGTATGTGGTCTCCATTATCTTTGTATCTAAGCTCTGACCCAACAATCATTAATGTATTTATCCTCATACATCCCTGTGAAGTAGTCCCCTTCGCCGCCGCAATGGCGGCGACGGGGTACTTGTCCGGCCCCCATCCTGAGGTGGGGAGAGACTGGAAGTAGAAGAGGCTGAGGGCGGCGCGCGGGAGCGTGTTCCCGGCCGCAGGAGCCAGTTGCTTAGCAACGGAGGAGCGCACGCGCAGAGCGCTGCGCTCGTGTATTGAACAGACTCCACCCTCTTTAGAAAGGGTGGAGCCGTTCTGGCCGCGTGGAGCGGCAGTTCGAGCTGGAGCGAGGCGAAAGCAGCCCCACCCACCCTCACCTCTAGCACTGTGGTAATTACCGGTTGCCATTATGGAGCCGAAGGGGAATTTTGGTGAACAGCCTATTTCAAGGGTCGCATGTTTCGCCCCTTCAACAGTGCAGAGTAGGTTAAATAGGCTGATTTGAACCAACAATTGGCTATAATTGAGAATTTAACAGGTTCTAATTCGGAGATTCAACACAGGTATAATTCAAAGTATAAACGTACACAGGGCTGTATGAATTTGGCATTTGCAGTTACATGTTTAACCTCAAATGGTAACAACTGTCGCACTCAGCGGGGGTCCAGTATGCTATTGTAGGCTAAATAGGTTAGAATAGGATAAATGAGTCATCTCCTTAAGAGATGGGGAGGTGACACCCAGTGCCAGGCGCAGGCAGCACGCACTGGGGTTATTACCCAGGGAGGGGTACTGCAGTTGGGTCAGTAAGTACATGCACTGTCTACTGACTTAGAGGGTACTCACATCCTTACTCAAGCCCACAGATGGGAAGCTCTCCCTTTTCGGCCAGAGCCAGGGTGCTGTCGAAGGGGAGCATGGTTGTTCAGGGTGCTGGCACGGGATGGCACATCCCGGTTAATACCCGAGTTAATAAGTATTGAGTAGTTAGCATACTGGACCCGTATTGCTTGTGCAATCACCCACCGTCCTTGATAATTGATTTAAATAAAGTGTGCGGCCTGATTTAAACCAGCTGACGGTCTCTGTGTCTCATTGGGGGTGCGGCGACAAAGTACGTACTATTACCCATATTTTACATAATTGAAGTGTAGACAAAGGGCATTTTCACACAAGACGCTCCCCATTCACTCCCCACCCACCACCCATCCACTATACATGTTACAGGGTACCCATAGAGCAACACTGCAGCCCTGCAACATGTATAGTGGGTGGGTATTGGTTGGAGAGTGTCTTGTGTGAAAATGCCCTAAGGAAATTACCCACCCAAGAGCACACAGAAAGCTGGTGACAAGAAGGTACCTGAGTCTAAGTGCTTCATATTCCAGACAAATAACTTAATGAGTGGTGGGCCTTTTGTGCAATAGGCAGGATCAAGCTTACATCTTATTTTACCCTTTCTTTCAAAGCAAAGTCTTCAGTGGCTAAAGCAGCGTAAATTTTTCTTAGGAAGTAGAGTGAAAACGAGAAGATGACTAAAACCAGACATAACTTTGGCCAGCTTTCGCCTGCTGTGGTCTGGGACCCGCCAGCACACATGTACCTCCGGGAAGTGTTGGCAGATAACCCAAGAGGTGACCTCGATGAATTTCTGAGGTCACATACCAGACTAAAGGCCACCCATGTAGGCCAAAGTGGGTCACAGGGGGCTAGCAGTGGCTAGCACATCTGTTCTGGCATGGAATACCCACCCCAGGCTGAGTCTGCCATGATGGAAAACCACCACGGCTGTGCCTCATTGGCTGCCATGACTGTCCATCATGGTGGGGGCAGCAGGGTGCTGGGAGCAGGGCATGGGTGGGGGAGGCTGCCTCCATATTTATTGTGCTCCTGGCCCTTACTCAGGTCATGCGGGTGACAGGATGGCTCCCTGGCCATGGGGACGTCAGTTCGGTGCCCTGACCTGGGCGGTGTCACCCACAATTTTCCGCTCCCGAAAGCCCAGGGAGCAGTCCCACCAGCTGCACGTCTATTTTTACAAAATGACTAAAGATTTGGCTTCTACCGTCTGACCAGACCTAGCACTTAGCCCTGCTGATGTTTAAGAACGGTAGCTAGGATTAGTGTGGCATAATGCTTCCCTACTTCATAAATGTTATGCTTCATCAAGGGAGAATATTTAAGGCACTTTCCGATGTTACAACATGATCACCGTTTGCCTCTGCAGAACTCGGAGAGGCAAATGCTGTGCAGGTTTTGTCACATGGGAAAACAAAGCCGCACGGCTTTGGCGCCAATCATGTGGAGGATGCAGAGCCCGAATTTCCAGCTCTGCATTCTCTGCATGATTGGCACCAAAGCCACATGGGTTTATTTTTCTACGTGACAAAGACTATATAGCATTTGCCTCCTGGAGTTTTTCCACAGAGGCAAACTGTGCACACATTGTAACGTCAGAAAGCACCCTTAGTTTTCAGCCAGATTTATTTCCAGTCTGATTCTTGTATTCAGCTCATGTTTTTTAAACTGTATTTAGACAGGTGCAAACCTAGAGGGAAGGAGGGACATCCTTTGCTGTAGTGTTGTTTAAACTGCTACTGGAACCAGCCTTAAGGAAACTGGATAATTCATTAGAGCTCCCACCTAGGTATTCAAATGCTATCAGTAAATTCCATGCTCTTGTCTGGTGTTTATTGTGTTTGGCATTTGATTAGAATGAAAGTAAAAGAAAATGAAGACAAAATCCTGAGGAGCTGCAGAACACCATTGTAACTGTCTCCATTTCCCTTTATAAATGATGGATTGCTTTTGCCTGGCTATTTAATCAGATCTTCAAACAATGCCACTCCAATTCCTCCGAGATGTTGAGAAGGCCATCATGCACAGATGGTAGAGAAGCCAGCTATAAATACAAATTAAGCGGTGGGGCTGACCACGGTGGGAAGAACATAGCCCTCTCTGTTTAAATTTTGTCAATAAATGGTCACCATATATTTCACACACAATGTGAGCTCTGCACGGCACAGCTGTTCTGTTCTGTTCTGGCCTGTCCACAGGTTTCAGACAGAGGGTTACCCCAGCAACCATGACAATCTGTTACTTGCTGAAGCAGAGACAATGACCTATTAATGCCGGCGTTTGCTGTTGGTGGCTATTTACGAGAGCCCTAATGAAGTTTCAATATAGTCTTTTATAAATAGTACCCAGCCCCTTTTTGAAACCATTAATTTAAAGGAAACAGAAAGGAAGACAAGGGAAAGAGCTAACTGAGTTTTCCTTCTCAAGAGCCGATATCAGGTTTATGAAAAAGCCCTTTGGATAAATTAATAATCTTCTTTCCCCCCTCATAACAATAACAATGAGCTAAGCCAGGTTTCTTTTCATAAGACCATCATTTACTGTGGTTTTAGTTGGTTGCATGCATTCTTGGCTGGCCTGTAGGTTAAAAATTGGTCTATAATAAAGTTTAATAAAGTGATACATTATCGGTATGCTATATTCCATAACATGCCATTTCAAGGGATAAACTGGAAAATCTATAAGACTTTGGATGCATTCGCACAAGATCACACCAGACTCTTCTCCAAAATGTATTATTTGTTGTGGTTGTATTCCCACATTTTAATTGTTCACACATTCCCTCCCTTGGTTCAGAAGCTCCCTCCTCCTTCAAAATTTACCGTGGGTAGTATTGTGGCTGACAACAGATGCCCTATTATTATTGGGGGGGGGAGGTTGATTTGTTTTTCTTATCACCAATACGTTGTCCACACCAGGTAGGCAGTGGGGATTTATCCCCTGAGGAAGAAATTGCCTCAATTTCCCTTCACAGCCAATATGACTGGCTGACATCACTTCACACAATAAAGAAATCCTGGAGAAGTATTTAGTCCAATTTTAAGCCCCTTTCTGGCATAACATTTTGCACTTCACACCCATAGCATCCTGTTGACACATTCAACAGTAAGGTAGGGGGAGTGCTTTCTTCCGAGCTAACCATCTTGTGTGAATGTGCCCTTTTTCTGTGTCTAGCTACTGCAAACCTACTCTGATTTTAAATTCTGCTATCCTAATAAACATATAGCTAGTGCACAGTATTCAGACCTTGCCTAAAAGAAGTATAAATTGGGAGTAATTCCATAAAAGTGAACCATCATACCAGTGTAAGGGAGATCAGATACAGACTCATGAATTATATCCCTGTGTGAGTGACGATGTCTTGATGAACTCAACTAAAGCTGGATGACTCTGAAATCAGGAGTACCTTTTAAGCAAGTTAGAACTGTACATGGACTTTTGTCCTGTACATACTTTTGTTTCCCTATTTCTAGATGGAGTTGTTGAAACAGTCATGTGTACATCTTGGTTAGATATTGGGCTGTGACCCCCTGCGTAAACCCAAATGGCTGTCCCTTCTAGTTGAGACTTTGGATAAAAAACCACTGGCCCGGATCCCATAGTTTGCGGATCCCATGGGGGACCCATGCAGAGCCACATTAGCAGCACATTGTACCACACGCAAACTGTGTGCATGTATGCACATACAGCTGCATGCAGTGATATGCAGACTATGGGATCGGGACCAATGAATTTAACACCCTATTATGATTAGCTGGTATTGGAAAAATCATCAATAAGGCTGTCTGCAAAGTACAAATTGGGTAACAATGTGGAGTCTGCAGATTCAAAAACTCTTTGGAAAAATATATTTCAGAATACCCTCCGCCAAAAAATTCAGGCGGTGGGGGGTTGTCTCACCCCATAAACTCCCTCCCCCCTCTCCTAGGAGTGCAGGTGGTTAAATGGTGCAGCTGCTGCTTGCAGCGGCTGCACAGAGCTTGCAAGGACTGAGGCCGGTTTGCAACGGGTTGCCTAGCAACCCTTGCAAACCGTGCGAAAATGATAGAGCTGCTGATTGGCCCCTGCAGTCACGTGGGGCAATCAGCAGCGTTCCAGGCTCTCCCCGCTCACTCTAGGAGGAGCGGGGAAAGGAGAAGCACCCACCCGCCCTCCCCTTATACTGTGGTTTTTCGGTTGCATTAGAATGGGCCAGGAAGGAATTTTTGGCAAGTATACATTGGTCAGTGGGCCTACTTGTTTTTTCGCCTTCCTTACAGTATAAGGTTGTCAATTTGGCTCGCCATTACTTGGTGGTGTGCTTCGCTTAGTTTTCATTGGTGTAACGGAAATTGTCGCACCCTGGCGGGGGTCCAGTATCGTTTAAAATAGGATAAGAAAATTAGGAGTCATCTCCTTAAGGGATGGGGAAGCCACGCGTAACGCGGTGCAGGGTATGGCACGCGGGGGTGTTGGTTTCCCTGGGAGAAGGGTGTCAGGGAAAGTGGCAGGGCATTGTAAGGCCTCCCACTGACAGGCACCTCAATCCTTACTCATGTCCGGACGGACAATGTCCCCTTTGGCCGCGCCCTCAGCGCTGGACGAAGGGGAGACGTGTTTTATTGTTGAAGAGGCTGGTGAAGGTATTTCACAGCCCCTTCTGTTGAAGTTGATGGTTATGGTTGATACTGGACCCGTAATTGCAATAGCGATGTCACCCCCTCACCTATTCGACTGTTTGTAATTGGATAATAAAGGGTGCGGCCATATAAATCCAACCTTGTGTCCTGTCTTGTTTGAGGGGGTGGGAACTGGTGCGACGACAATTAGGTCTCTGTTTCAAATCAGGTCCCTGATTCAGCACTGGGAGAAGGGCGAGGACGGGGACAGCCAGCCACACATTTGTTGATATCCCTGCCATACACGGGGTGTGCAGGTGGCCAGACAGCTCTCTGACCATGGGCATTTTTGTTGAGTGCCTCTCCCTGACCCAGGAAGAGGTGGCCACTGTTTCCCACCTTGGGTCAGGAAGCAGCTGAGCCACCTGCATGTCTGTTTTTACCAGCCGAATTTGGGACCCAGCTCTTTATTTCAAACTACAAAAATATAAGCTTTCATTGCTAAAGGTTCCTGATTCAGTTCTTGATATTTCAGCTAAGATAGGGGTCATCAACAGTTACTCATTCCTGCTGCAGCCAGTGTTCTATTTTTGGGCTGTCCTTAGAATACTGAAAACAACAAAAACCCTTTTGTTCTTTCTGTGTCTCACCTTTTACAGCTCAGCTCCCTAGTGTTCGTTAACTTGTCCCTGCGCTTCAAGATGCTGCTATTTTGTTTCTTTTGAAGTATCTCTGCATGCCTGTTACACCCTTCAGAGGGTGCTCCAAATCTTAGGGCAGAGGTTCCCAAACCATGGGTCAAGACCTCAAGTTTATTTATTCATTTTATTTATTTATTTTAAGCATTTTTTAGTCGCCCCCTCATGCCTATGGCATCTCGGGGCATCTTACAACAATACATTCATAATAAAATTCATAAAAACAATATTTAAAACCATCTTCAAATAAATTAAAGCAATCCCATCCAACCCCCCTCCCCCATATCCCCAACTACCCAACCCTCCCCTACTCCCCTCCAAAGGCCTGGGCAAACAGCCAGGTCTTGCAGGCTCAACGAAACACCAGCAGACCTGGGCCAGGTGGGCTTCCTCCGGGAGGGAGTTTCAAAGTCGCGCCTGACCACCGAAAACACCCTCTCCATTGTAATCCCCCGTCTCACCCAGGGGACTCCAAGAAGGCGCCCCCAGTAGACCAAAGAGATCGCTTTGAGGCTTGGAGGGCAAGGCAGTCCCCGAGGTATGAGGGGCCCAGACCGTGCATGGCTTTATAGAAGTTTGGGGGCGGGGGGTGTCACGTGATCTTCAAATGGGGCTGTGATCTGGATTGATATTTGCTATACTTTCCATATGTTTATTGCTCTCTAGTGTCATGGAGTGGTGGTGGTGTTTTAAATATCTCAATAATTACACATGGAGGAAATGGTTTGGACCCACTATCTAGGAGAGTTTTAATATACCTGATATTCACTGTATTAAACTTCAATAGGCCAAAAAAGGCACCCTTTTTTTTTAGCTGGTGAATTGATTGTTTTTAGATCTTACTATGTGCATATGAATAAAACAAAATAGATGCTACCACCATGATGAATGCTAGAGATAAATAACAGTAGGAAGGGAAGGAGCTGTCCCAGAGGTAACCCTCTCCCTCACAAAGAACCATCAGAAAATTATTTACTGAATCCCCTTAGTGGTACTCGGATCCTTCCTTCAAATAATTGCAGGGAAGGATTGTGTTTTTACTTTTTTCCATAGTGCAAAAGACCAGATATAGAAACTGCCCTAGGCAACCTGAAAATAATCAACTCATATAAACAGTAGGATAATGTCAACAATGTTTCTGAAATGCATTCCTTGCTAACAAAATTCTTAGCTTAAGGATATGCCCTTCACAATGGGTATGAGAAAATTATTAATCATTGGGAGCCCTGGGTGTTATATTCACTAGGTAGCTTTCAAACACCAAGATAAGAAAAAACCCATGTGTTCCTCAAAATAAGGCAGGACAATTTGCAAGCTACATGGACTTTATATCACACAGAGTGTATATGCTGCACTGGAAGTATTTTAATAATAGTTGATTATATGTCTCTATGTGCTCTTAGGGAATATGGGCAGAAAGAACAAAAATGCCAACTCTATGTTTTCAAAGGACAGAAAATGGCGCATTGATGATGATAATAAAGGGGCTCTTTTGAGAGTGCATTTCCTCAGTAAATAGTCCAGTGTGTGATACCCTGATGTCTGAGTGTGACCTAAAATGGGAAGTGGAAGAGAGAGAAGCACTGAGCATAGAACAACTCTCATCTTTTGTTTGTTTGTTTGTTTGTATGTTTGTTTGTTTGTTTGTTTTCCGGATCAACAAACAGTGTGGAATATGCCATTCCGTTTCCAAGGATTTGGAGAAGTTGCCACCATTTCCATAATAGTGTTGGGTTGTTTGTTTGTGTTGTTTTTTTTAAACATCAAATTTTGGATTCTGTTCCCAGTTGACTGCTCTTTTATACCATATTCATATCACAGGGTTTTTCGCCATTCTTTCTTCCCCACCGTTGTATGTTTCCACGTTACATCAAATTTTCGAGCTTGGCAATACACAGCTTTCACGTTTCCACATACATGCGATCTCTGCCAGCAACATACATCTGTTCTGCCTAACAAGACTTTAGCTAAGGGAACCCAAGAATTCCTTTTCCCTCGTGGAGAGTTTACTTTTGATCTCAAAACCTTCATGGTAACCTGTTGTTGTTGCTGATTTTTTTTAAATCTGTAGATAAGTACAGACAGGTATCTTTTTTCTTTTTACTGGTATTTAATCCTACTCCATATAAAAGATCCCACCCCCTCATATTAGTGTTCAAGTATTATGCCAAGGTTTTTTTTATTATTATTATTATTA
>QEPC01014446.1:4876801-4925440 GCA_003113815.1 Sphenodon punctatus
AGCCCCAGGAGAGTCGTGGTGTCCTTGAGCGATGACAGCCGAGGATGCTGGGAGCGTATGCAGACGAGCTGCAACCTCACCAGTTCTTGGCCCGCTGGTCGGTGGAGCTTGGGGTGGCAGGAAGGCCCAGCCCCAGGAGAGTCGTGGTGTCCTCGAGTGATGACAGCCGAGGATGCTGGGAGCGTATGCAGACGAGCTGCAACCTCACCAGTTCTTGCAACCTCACCAGTTCTTACAAATGAAATTGTGTTTGGTCCTTTCACACTTGTTTCAACAAGTGTGAAAACAGGAACACAGACATTCCTGACTGCATACTTCATTTATGGTCACTTTTGTCCCATGTGGATTTCTCTCTCTCTTTTTTCCCCCTTTTTTTTTTTCAGACAAAGTGTATGATATGCATCTCCAGCCCAATTTGCCTCTTTTCTTCCATTAAGGTTATCCTGTTTAGCGGGCGGGGGAAATAGCATTTTTCCTCAAAAGTTCAAGCCGGCTAGAGTTTTCATCTTGGGCCGCTTTTAGACAAGCGGGTCTCTGTCGCATGACCCTCTGGAGCGATGTTTCAAAATTCCACGACACAGGATTACACGTGACAGCGGTTGGGGATCATGCGCATGGGAGGCGGTAGCGCATGATTTGCCGACCGCAAATTAAATACCCCGATTGCGAGGTATTTAATGCATGGTCGGCAAATCATGCGCTACCACCTTCCATGTGCATGGTCCCCGACCGCTGTCACGTGTCACTGGATTTTGAAACATCGCGCTAGCAAGTTGCGTGACGGCGACCCGCTCGTCTAAAAGCAGCCTTGATCTCCAGAAGGTATAGTAATACAGGGAGAGAGTGAGTGGACTCTTGCAAGCACTAGTAGAAGCTGCAGTGGTACTTGTAAAGTATACAGTTGATCTCTTTTCCTCCAACATTTCATACTCAATGAGCATCTTTTTATAGCCAGGTATCTTGCAATGTTTGAGACTATGGGTGTTTTCAAATGAGATGATAGTCCACAGGATTCTGTATTTGGTCTGTGCAGACCCTTCCATGACCCCTGTCAAATGTTTAGCGTGTCCACCAGCCAAATATCCTTGATCCCTCGCAGTCTGGTTTTCGCCCTGGGTTTGGCACAGAGACTGTGGGTTTGGTTGTTGACCTGCACCGTGAATTAAACTGGGGAAGATCTTCTATTTTAATTCTATTAGATCTGTTGGCTGCATTTGATACCATTGACCACAAGATATTGATGGCTCGGCTGCGGGACCGGGCCGGGGTGGGCGGAATTGTTCTTGAATGGATTCGCTCGTCCTTGGCCGGGAGAACTCAGCGTGTGGTTCTCGGGGAATGTACTTCATCTCCCCGGGACCTCACGTGTGGAGTCCTGCAGGGTTCTATTCTGTTCCCCCTCCTGTTCAACGTGTATATGCAGCCTTTGGGTGAGGTCGTGAGAGGGTTCGGCGTGCGTGGCCATCAGTATGCCGATGACACACAACTTTACCTCTCTTTTTCTGTAGACCCAGACCCGGCAGTCTCGGTGCTCACCCAGTGCTTGGCAGCTGTGCGGGACTGGATGAGGGCGAGCCATCTGAAGTTGAATCATGACAAGACGGAGGTGATGTTGGTGGGTAGGGCTGGGGGTGGGTGGCCCCCATCATCGATGGGGTCTGCCCCCCTATGGCCACACAGGTCCGTAGCCTGGGGGTGCTCCTTGACTCACAGCTCCGCCTCAATCTTCAGGTGGAGGCTGTGGCAAAGGGAGCATTTCGCCAATTACATCTGGTAAGACGGCTGCAGCCGTATGTTTCAGACTTGGACCTGGCCACCATCATCCATGCCTTTATCACCTCTATACTAGACTACTGTAATGTACTCTACATGGGTCTGCCCTTGGGGACAGTCCGGATGTTGCAGCTGGTGCAGAATGCGACGGCCTGTCTCTTTAACAGGGACAGGTCGCCACAAGCACATTACACCGGTGCTCCATTCTCTGCACTGGCTGCCTATTATCTTCCAAGACCAATTCAAGGTGCTGGTAATGACCTACAAAGCCCTAAACAGCCTGGGCCTGACTTACCTGCAGGACAGCCTCAGGCCCCGGATTGCATTGTGGCCCCTGCGGTTGGCCTGGGGCGCCTGACTCGAAGTCCCCTGGGTTGCGTCGATGGGGAGGACGTTCTCGGTGACCGCTCCTAGGCTGTGGAACTCCCTTCCGACGGAGGCCCGCCTGGCCCCGGACCTCCCTTCTTTCTGTAGACAGTGTAAGACTTGGCTGTTTCACCGGGCCTTTAGAGAGGGAGATGGGTAGGGTGGGGTGGACTGGAGAGGGAAATTCTGCCCTTTTAGTTCTTTTTATCCTTTTAAATGTTTTAATTATATTTTATATGTGTTTTATTGATGCTTGTAAGCCGCCCCGAGCTGCTCTCAAGCAGGAGGGGGCAGGGTATAAAACTAGTAAAATAAATAAATAAATAAATAATACACCGACAGTCCCCTGCGTGTATTTCATATGCTTTCAGGCAGCCCCCACTGACAGCACAAGTGACAGCAAGAGAAGAGAGAGGGTCAGGAAATGGTCGCTCCTTGGATGATCTAGGATTTTTGTTTGTGACTCTGCAGTGCTGGTGAATCTGGACTTGCAGAGACATTGCATGCAACCTACTTGACAGGACGCAAACACACGGGCCCACATAAGACCGCATTTGCCCGCAGGGTGGGCTCCACATTCTCAGAGACCTCGTCGTCAGTGAGGGCTGCATGTCTGGTTGGTGGTCGCCACAGGGGAGAACAGCTAATAAACAGGCAGGTGGACACCTACCCGCTGGGAGCTATTGTGGGCTTTCATCTCATTTTTAAACACTCTTTGGTAGAAATACTGGTCTCCACGCTCCTGACAATTGATAACTCAGAATTCTCCCTACCACACTCAGAACTAGAATCCTTCAGTGTTTGGGGACAGGTATAAATAAACAAGTAAAAATAATTTTAACAAAGGAAACCCAAACACTAATTATTCGGTGTTCTCCATGAGGAATGGCTGGTTGTTTCTGTGCCCCCTGCCGTGCTCTCTCTATGCCCTGAAGTCAGAGATTTGATTACCCATATTTTAGCATTAATAAGCAGTTTGCCATGCACATTTATAGCACCATATAAGTAGCACTAATAATAATGATGATGGTACCTATAAATTTGGGTCATATACATCTTTTTTTTTTTAATGATGACTTTTACCAGAACATCATGATGCCTCACACTGAATTGCTAATAAACCTATACAAAAATTTTGCAAAGTCAACGAAACATTTGTCTGGATTAAAAATTGCCCCCTGCAGTTGTCACTGTAGTCAAGGCTTAAAATCTTGATTAGATATGTGAAACTTTCTGGAGGCTACCAACCTCACCTAGTTGTGCCAGACCATCAGAAATAGGCTTTTGACTGAGAACATCCTGTTTCTGGGGCTGGAGAGTCATACAGTAGGAGCTGACAGGAAGAGTGGTCATTATTAGCATTTATATTGCAGGTACTCCTCGCATCCTCCACCAATGTTCTAACACTGTTATTATTTATCATCCATATAGCACTTTTAGTGTTCAAGGTGCCATGCAATCCTTATCCAGTTCATCCTCAGAAAAAAACATTGTGAAGTAGGTCATTTTACAGGCAAGGAACTGTGGCTAAGAGAGGGCAATTTATCCAAGGCCATTCAGTAATTTAATGGCTAAGATGAGTTTTGAAACCTTGACTTCCAGTCTAAGTCTAACATATAATCTGCTAGGCTACACATCCAGCAGGCTACTTCATGCCCCCAAAAGCTTAAATTCTTAACAAGCAAGACAGAAAAAGAGAAGGAAAAGGGAATTTCCCTTTTCTCAATAAATAAAATTATCTCAATAAATAAATTATTGAGATAAAGAGAGATTGCATGAGTTGTACTTAGGTGAACAAAGGAAGCATGTGGAAGGGATAAGAAGCGTATCATAGTCTCCTAAGCTCATAACCAAAGTACTCTTCTTCCTGTCTAGATCAGCTTTCTGCTCTAGTAAAAAAGCTCCACAACAAGGTGCTCTCAATTCCTTTTAAGATTATGGGTAAAGTCAGATGTGAGAGCGGGTCATGTGTGCTTCCGGGCTGTCAGATGTTGACCCAGGGTTTCCCAGGTCATATTGTTGGCTAGTCTGGGCTCTCACCTCCACAACCAGTGGGAGGTAACATCCTGGGTTAGAACTCGCCAGACTGGGGCAAAACAGGCCCTCATAGAGCCTTCATGTCTTACTCTGGCCCAGTCTCCCAGCCCAAGCTGCCTCTGCCATGGCCGTCTTCCATGGCAGCCATCTTTGGCCACCATAGCTGCCTGTCATGGTGTGGTGTGGGGTACTTAGCACAGTGCGAGGGCGGGGACAGCTGGCCGCACATTCTTGTTCTCTGCCTCCGGGCTTTGCTGCCATCGGCCCAGTCAGGATCCAGGGCCAGGTTTAGGATCTTTGCTGCCCTAGATACTTCTCAGGCTGCTGCCTTGAAGCCACGCCCCCTCCATGCCATGCCCCCAAGCCACAAAATATTAGGTCATCAAGTGCTGCTCCTATGTCAGTCCTTAACACGCTGCTTACTAGAGGTTACCAGGAAGTGTCAGGTGCAAAGGGGTCAGACCAAGGAGGAGAGCAGAAGAAAAGAGCTATTCCACTGGGCATTATGGAGGGGAGACAGCTAGGTAAGGGAGACCTCTCAGCGGGTGGGTGTCAGCAGCGGGCAGGAGACACACACACATAGGCATACTCCATGGGGAACAGCTAGGTTGGAATGGGCCCAGGGACAAAAAGTGGACTCTCCCCCCTCTCACCATCCTCTCTCCTGTCCCACATCTCCCCTCCTTGACTGGAAAGGGGTCAAATAATAATATATTTTTTAAAAAAAAAACAGCCACAGGCCAGATTCAGTGGGGGGGGGGGGGAGAAGAGAATTTGTTTGTGTTTTGCTTTAATTCATTATCCAGATTTCAGGGCACGTATTAAGACAGTTTGCTCACCTACACATTCCCACACATTCTGTCCATAAGTAAGCTCCCTTTTAAAACTGTATTGTATCCCTATAACTAGGTGAGTTGACTTAGCATTGCAATGCCTCCCGGCAGCACACCACTTGGCATCTCTGATACTATGTGTCATAGTAACTGGAAGACAAGTCTTACATCAGACATGACACATTGCTTTTATATAGCATAGACAGCAATTTGGCAAATGTATGTATAAGCACTTGTATAGCGCAAGCTGTGTACCTGGCACTTTACAGAACAAAGAGATGGACGTGGTCCCTGCCTATGACTTACAATCTAAAAGACTCAGAGGGGGGAGACAAGGAGAGGGGACATAGGGAGAGACAAGGGACAAAACATTCAAGCAGATGCGAAGTCTCAGGTGCACATGCTTGGCTTGGTTGCAGTTGGGGGAGGGTAGATTGTAAATGTTGAGAGGAAAGTTCTAGCAAGCGTCGGGAAAGGCGGCGAGGAAGAGGTGGGTTTTGAGGAGGGATTTGAAGGAGCGGAGGGAGAGGGCAAGGCGAATGTAGGCAGGGAGGGAGTTCCAGGCATTGGGGGGGGGCAACAAGGGAGAAGGGGCGAAGGCGGTTAGGGGAGCAGGGGAGACGAGGGAGAGCAAGGGAGGGGTCAGAAGAGGAGCGGAGAGTGCGTGCAGGAGTGTGTAAGGAGATAAGGGCTGAGAGGTAAGGGGGAACCAGACTGTGAAGGGCTTTGTAAGTAAATACTAGGAGTTTGTGAAGGATGCATTGGGGGCTGGGAGCCAGTGAAGTGAGGAGAGGAGAGGCTGCACGTTGGCGAAGTGACGGGCCAAGTGGATGACTCTAGCAGTGGAGTTTTGGATGGAGATAAGGGGAGGGAGATGAGAACAGGGGAGGCCAGCAAGGAGGAGGTTGCAGTAGTCAAGGCAGGAGATGACCATAGCATGAATAAGGGTTTTGGCTGAGGAGACAGAGAGAAAGGGGCGAATCCGAGCAATGTTATAGAGGGTAAAATGACAGGACTTGGCAACAGTCGATGTAAGGTTTAAAGGAGAGGTGAGTATCGAAGACGAATCCCAAGCTATGGCTTGGGGAACAGGACGGATGGTGACACCATCAATACGGATGGATAGAGAAGAGAGGGAGGAAAGATAAGGAGTTCAGTCTTAGCCATGTTGAGTTTGAGTTGGCGTTGGGACATCCAGGTGGAGATATCAGAGAGACAGTTGATGAGGCGAGCTTGGGCAGAAGGGGAAAGAGAGAGGGTGGAGAGATAGAGTTGAGTGTCATCAGGTAAAAGTGATATTGAAAGCCATGGGAGGCAATGAGTTTGCCGAGGGACGGGGTGTAGATAGAGAAGAGGAGAGGACCCAGGAAAGAGCCTTGGCGAACCCCTACCGAGAGGGGGTGGGAGGAGGAGGTGGAATTGGGAAGAGACACATTGAAGGAGCGGTCAGAGAGGTAGAAGGAGAACCAGTCAAGGATAGAGCCGCAGAAACCCAGGGACCGAAGAGAGTTCAGTAGGAGTGGATGGTCAACAGTGTCAAAGGCAGCAGAGAGGTCAAGAAGGATAAGAATGGAGTAGAGGTGCTTAGATTTAGCGACAAGCAGATCATTGGTAATCTTGGCAAGGGCAGTTTCAGTGGAGTGAAGGGGGCGAAGCCAGATTGGAGAGGGTCCAGGGAGGAGTTGGCAGAGAGGAGTTCCAGACAGCGGGAGTAGACAACACGTTCCAGAAGCTTAGAGGCGAAGGGTAGGAGGGAGACCTGCCGGTAACTGGAGGGGTTGAGGGTGGACTTTTTGAGGATGGGAGAGACAGTGGCATGTTTGAAGGCGGAGCGGAAGGAGCCAGTGGAGAGGGGGAGATTAATGACATGTAGAGGGGGGGCAACAGTGGGAGCAACGGAGGTGAGGCGGGAGGGGATTGGGCAAGAGGGCAGGTGGAGGGGTTGGAAGGAAGAGAGCAGAGCCCCATTTCTTCAAGGCAAAACACTTTGTGCCTCAAAACCCAGAGCAATGTATGCAGCCCAGTGTCTCTGTTTTCAGGTCTGTATCCTTGCCAGAGACCTAAATTCTATGCCAGAGCTAGGGACAGAACCCAGGAACCCCAATCTAATGCAAATACCATCTCCGTAATACAAGTGGCTACTTGGTGTCTCCTTAGATTTTTATCTTTAAAAACAAATAAGCAAAAACAAACAAACAAACAAACAAACAAAAACACTTTGGACACTTTAGAGGTGTTTTGAAATTTCCCTTCCAACCCCCACCCAGACTGCTTGCCTCCACAGAGGTGCTAATTTCCTGCTGGCTGACTGAGACCAGCAACCTTGAATAAGTTTCCTCTCCATTTCTAAATGCTTAACTCTTTTTGTTCCTACCTGATTCCGCTTATCTCCCTCCTTTGGAAATGCGAATGACCCCGTAGTCCTCTCCATGTGGTGGAGGCAGGGTCCTGTCTTAATCAAACGGGGTGGTGGGCTGGGCCATTAACCGCTGGATCCTGAATCTATTGAGGCTCTCACTGACTTCATATGTTGAATTTGATTCTCCCCCCTGCCCCCAAACTCCCACCCAAAGCCAGTGCTTAGGTTGCCTTTTCCTGAGTCCAGCCCTGCCAGGAGCAAGGCCCTTTTCACGCGGGCTGTGGGGGGATGGGTGTTCACCCATGGTGGGTGGAGGTGGGTGTGCGGCTGTTCCCACGGGCGCACACCCATCTCCATGCACGGAGCAATTGGCATTGAAACCCGTTGTTCCATGCGCGGGTGATAGGCGGAACGCAGGAGCGCGCATGCACCCCCATCCACCATGGGTACCGTTCCCAAGGACACCCCACCACCACACACCCATCGCGGGTGGCATTTGCACAGGTGCACCCCCCACTTGCACGCATTTGTGGTGGATGCGTGAAAAATCCTGTTCAGCCTCCCGCCCAGCCCCCACTCCTGTGTGCCCCCACCCCCTCAACTATTGACAGTTACCAGTCACCTATGGCCTGTTGCATCCTGGGCCAGGCCCCAGAAGCAGCAGCTCGTTAGTCACATGTGGCTTTACCCTATGAGAGTTGATTATATGTAGCAACCTGTAGGAGGGGATTGCTGCTTCTCAGAATCAGGTCCTATGACTTCTGAATTACGATGTGTGATTGGGGGAGTCTTCCAGAGAGACGAGCCCCAACCTGCATGGAAAAGACCTAGTACGTTCAAAAGGGATGAAAAGTATGGGGTCTCATATAAATAGGATTTTATAGAAATTATTCTAAAAGCCAATAGAAACTAATAGAAGATGCTCTAATATCTAACTCTTTCTTTTAACCATTCTAAGGAACTTTATATAGAGCATATCATCATACAGAGAGGTTGATTAAAAGAAAAGTTATGGAAAGGGAGTAGTTTCTTAGTAAATTTATAGCCCTTTTAAAAATCTAGCTATGTTGTCTAACCACGTTTTGAAATTTTGCAATAAATAAGGCTGTTTTTACATGGATGGGGTGCATGGGGGTGGGGGGAATGGCTGTGCCCACACTGTAGGTGGGGTGGGTGGGTGCCCTTTTCCATGGGCATTTACTCCACTTTTCCTGATGGCCCCGTGGGTGGAGATGGGTGGGTGATGGGTGTAAGGCCCTTCTCACACAGACACTCGAACACTGATAAAATGAGTGTTACATTTTATTATACATGTTGCAGGGCTGCAGATGTGCTGTATGGGCGCCCTGCAACATGTATAATAAAAATACCACACCCATTTTATCAGTGTTAGAGTGTCTGTGTGAAAAGGGCCTAGATGGGTGTGCGCCGGGAGCACACATGCACGAACACCCACCACCCATGGTGTTTACACAAGCGCACACCCAACACACACCCATCCCTTCACCCACCGCCAGCTACTGGAACTTTCCACCCAGTGGTAGGCAGGGCCGTCCGTGTAAAAACGGCGCAAGACAGGGCACTAATATGTCATCAAAGGAATAGAAAGGAATTTTATAACGTTTTGAATGAACTGCAGCTAATCACAATGTCCCTTCCTGCATAGAGACTTTACACAAGAACTTTGCAGGAGCCGCTAGAGAGAAAGAATGATTGCATGGGTCCCACACTTCAGGACCTGCTAGGATCTATTTTGCTAAGCTAACAGTCCTGACTGGTTCTGTGCGAGTATCAAGATTAATGTCATTCATAGTTTCCCATTAGTAACTTGACGCTGCAGAAAATTAAGTGTAATCATTACCACTAATAATATAGCAACTGTTAGCATACAATTAGCACTCTGCTTTCCTTGATTGTGTTTCAACCTTGAAAAAGAAGACATGTATTTTGGTGCTAAGAGGAATTATGTGGATGACTAGACACTAGGAAGCCTCATTTCCCAAGCAGGGATTTTTGCAGGCAGAGCAAATATGTTTCCTTTAAACAGCTCATCTGATAGTTGCTCATTCAGGTTTGGCACAACCTCAGCATTTTATGGCTTCAGTTACTGTAACACAGCACATTACATGGTGATCGAAAGCTGTACAAAAATCCCTAAAAGTTGCTGAGTCAAGTTCTAGCTAAGCCTTAATAGGTTGTAGTTTGAGGACTTCACACTGTTGATATGTTCTGCTACCTGGCTCTAGCAGTTAGCCATCTGTTTCCACTCAAGTCTGAATATGGTCATTCTGAAAAGCACCACACAGTGAAGGAAGTTGTTGGGTTTCTTTTCTGTCTCTTTGCGTGAGCTGCAGACTTCCAATTTGCAGGGATGAAACTATCTAGATACAAAGTCTTTAATTTTGTTTATTTTTAAAAAAATAGTTTTTTGGAAAGCTTAGGAAAAGAACAGAGACAATACATGATATCTTCACATGCATGGCCATTTAGGTATATAGGAAATCAAACAGATAGTAAATGTGATACAGATCTCTTTCTCAAGGTAGCCAACTATTAAGGGTGCAGAGAAAGCCCAGATTCATTTGTGTACGTTTTGCTAAATCAGAAAGTTTGTCATCAATAAGTTACTTGGGGATGACTAGGAAGTAAAAGGTAAAGCAAAGGAAATTTATTTATTTATTATTATTATTATTATTATTCCAGCAATGTGCTCAGTACTCAGCACAGTCAAATTTAACTCAAGAAGTGACTATAATAATAATAATGTTTATTGGGCACTAGCTTTCGCCACGGTCAAAAATAATAATAACCAAGAAGTTACTAGATTATGGACTTCAGAAAGAAATAACCTTTGGAGTTATTTCTAAATACACAGATGTCTCTTCAAAAAAACATTCTTATTTCTCTTGCTTCTCACAACTTCCCTGGATTCTTATTTCTCACAACTTCACTGTTGCTATCTCCATAATGTGCTTCTCCATGTAAAACAAACTGCTACTATTAATACAACTATTCATAAACTATTAATAGTTTATACATACAACTATTAATAGTACTAGGCACAGTCAATTTGTCTGAAAGATCTTTCTCAGGATTATTTTGAATTCATGCAGACAAAATAATTCAATTATTTTGTAATTAAGGTTGAAAGACTCTCATTTATTGTAGCCAAAACAATACTACCACAAAACACAAAACAAGAAAAAGCACCTGTAGTTTTCTTTAGGTAACTTCAAGTTTTTGGAAGCCAGGAAAGTCCACTGCAGCTGACTGTAACTGAAACCCTGATAGCTGAGAGAACCACTTAACTGGTACAGAATTCTGGAACAGCTCCCCCAATGCTATAATGGTGACTAAGGTCAACTGTTCTTTTATTTGGAAACTTGGGGTAATTTCAGACATTACGTGCCCCCAGGTCACCACAGTGGATTCCCAACCATGGCAAGCTGGCTAACCCCCTCCTGTGATCCAGGAAATCCCCGAACAGACGTGATGGGAGAGGGACCATGACAAGGAAAAGGATGGCCGGACCACGGCCCAGGGCAGCGCAACAGACGTTACGCTGATACCGGACTGTGGCCGGAATCCCCAGAAGACACCGGGGCATGGCGGGAGGCAGACATGGCCGACTGAGGGCAAAGGAAGCCAAAAGTGCCAAAAGGCAACACCCACATAAGGGAAACAGGAAGGGAGGGGGAGGAGGGAGAGGAGCACACGCAAGAGCCACAAGGAAGCCGCAGACAAGGCAGAACACCAAACACAAACACACGCCCGGGTGCAAACACACCCAAATGGGAGAGAAAGGAAAGGGGGAGCACATCGGGAAGGCCAACACACACAGCACCATGGACACAGGGGGAGGGAGCCCCTGGCTAAGGAAGCGGAGGGGACTGGGCCAGGAACAGACCAGGACACGGTGACAGGTACCCAGACCCCAACCAACAGCACAAAACACACAACAGCTACACAGACACCACAAGTCACAGGGGCCCCCACAGGGATGGAGCACAGTCACAGGGGGAGGGCAACCAAGCCAGGGAAGGCACCGGAGCAGTCTGAGGCAGGTCCAGATGGCAGGTATCCCTCGCGCTGATGCAAAGGCACAGCCGGGGACGGAGGCGAGCTGGAACCAGAGTGCAGCACAAGCAGCCCCCCACCCCCGAGGAGGCTGGGAGGCACTGTCCAGGGGCCCCAGACCCACACAGTCAAGGAGGCACCAAGGGGGTGAGGTGGGGGCAGGTCATGGACACAGGGATCAGGTGGCCAGGAAAGGGATGACAACACCACGGGGAGAGCCGGTATCAGGGTCAGGCAGCAGGAACCAGCCAAAGGGGGGGGGGGCGGGCATGGAGGGGAACACCACAGGCAGCGAAGGACAGGGGGTGCCCATAGAGGGGGCACAGAAACACAGGCAAGCGGAATGGGGGCAAGCGAATCATCCAGAACAGCCGCGAGGCCAGAACGGCATGGACCGAGTGGCCAGTGCCCTGAGCTGGCAGGGAGGTGCTGGAAGCACATGGTGGGGCACACATCCAGCACACCGAAGACACAGGGGGCCTCACAGCCAGCTTCATGGGGTCACAAAGGGGCCTGGGACAGGCTGGCCCACCAGATGCACATAGTGGGGCCACTGAAACATGCCCCAGCGGTAGCCCAGCCCACCGTCTGGTGGGCAGTGAGGTAGAAGGCCTCAAATGGATCCGCCACGGTGAGCCCCACCTGAACATCAGCATGGGACCACACAGCAGCCAGCGCCACCAGCTCTAATCCAGTGGACTCCGGCAAGGCATAGTCAGCAGCAGGGGGCCATGGCAGGTGACCAAGCTCCAACAGGCGGTGATATACTGCCCCACATGACCACTGGTAGCCACGCACCTCGTAGACGCAGCCAAAGAAGGAAACAGCCAGGGAAGGGCCCCCCTCCTCCAGACAGGTCGTGAACCTGACCAGGCTACACACAGAGAGGGTGGACACGGTCTCCGCCGGGGACCACACCACCTGTGAGGACCACACCTCCGGAATACGCCCATCGGGAAAGGGACGGAGGCCCAGCACCTCCGTATGGAGCCGGCACTTGCGAGCACTGGCCTCAAATCTGAAGTAGTGAAGGCTCAGACTCACATAGGCACCACAGAGGGTGTCGGGGCAGCATAGGAGCAGTTGCATGGCCAGGGAATGCCACAGGTCATAGAGGGAAATGGTCTCTATCACAGTCTCCCAGAAGGTTTAGCTATGGGGGGCACCGGGAGAGCCGGGGCGTGGGAGCCCCGGGGAAGCACAGCCAGCCATGGTCCAGCTGGCAGAGTGTCTGAACAGCAAGGAGTGAGGGGCCCGACGTTCCCATGGGGGCTGGGGAGGGAAGCAGGAGAGCTCCAAGGACACACGTTAAGCCCACAGGTCGCAACATGGGACGACTAACGAGAGCCGCATGGGGAGAGAACCCAGCGCAGCTGCAGAAACCGAGCGCACAGACCGTACAGCTAGCACTGATAACAGAGAGGTGATGACAACAGGAAATTAGCTGCGGACCGCATGTATGGGCGCATGCGGGCCAGGGGCATGAGCCCCCATGCTGGGAGCGCTGGTGCACCCAGGAGGGGTGCCCCATCACCCACACACCAGCCGGCCAGCTGACGGCGGGGCAGGTGGGCGAGGGCGGCCAACACAGCTACGCAGGTGCCCCCCCACACAGCTGCATGTGCGGGTCATGGAGCAGGGGTGGGCCTGGGACACGGGCAAGACAGCCTCGCGCCGGCCCACACCATGGGCATGCTCCACCATGGACGCCGGCCAGAGGGGCGCATGTTGGATGCACTTGGCGCTACATGCGGAGTGGTACCGACCTCACACCAACCGCATGAGCGTCTCCACTGACCTGCTCCACCTGGGCATCCACATCTGGGAGTGTCTGGCCAGGAGCACAGTTGATGCCCAGCGCGCCCAGTACGGGTGCCGGCACTCCCAGGCCAGGCTCAGGGCCCTGCAGGTGGCCAGAGCATACCAACGGGCCCTGCACCTTGCCTGGGGACGCGCAGCTGCTCTCTGGGAGGCAGCCAGGTGACACCACTGGCGCTGGGCAGCCATGGGATGCACTGCCATGCTCGCCATTCCCACAGAAAGGCAGATATAGGTCACGGCCAAGGCACAGGAATGGTGGACCAGGACCCTGGCTTGGTGGGATGATGCAGAGTAGAGGGTGGTTCTGCATGGACAGGCGGTGTCTCCTGTGTCTTGCTGAGCTGTTGACGCCCTGGATGGAGCGGCTACGCACCCCCATGCACACCTCCATACCCGTGGTCCAGCGAGTGGCCATAGCTGTCTGGGCACTGGCAACACCTGATTCCTGCCGGTCCATGGCGCAGCATTTCGGTGTGTGTGTGTGAGCACCATCACGGGTATCCTCCGTGACTTCTGAGAGGCCATGCTCCTGGACCGTGCGATCCAGCTTGTGGACCAGGGGCCGTGATGGCCGGCTTTGAGGCTGGCAGCTTCCCCAACTGCCTGGGTGCTGTGGATGGCACCCGCATCGCGATCCTCCTCCCCTCCAACGGGGAAGCAGCGGAATGCATCAACCGGCATGGGTACCATTCCCTGCAGCTCCAGGCGGTCGTGGACCACCGGGGCCTGTTCACTGACATCTTCACCAGCCACTCCGGCCGCAGCCACGATGCCTGGATCCTCACCATCTCACCCCTCTTTGCCTGGATATACTGGGGGGACTTCGCTGACATGCGGATGTCCAGGATCGAGGGGGTGCTGATGCCCCCTGCATCCTAGGAGACCCAGCCTATCCCCTCCTCCGCTGGCTTATGAAGGCATACCCAGTTCCCAGGAACCCTGTGGAGGCGCTGTTCAACTCCCAGCTCTGCACCTCGAGGACCATGGTCGAGAGAGCCTTTGGTGCCCTCAAGCAGTACTGGAGGTGCCTAGCAGGTCGGCTGGACTTCACAGTGGAGACCTCAGCCCTCATGATTGGTGCCTGCTGTGTCTTGCACAACATATGTGAGAATGATCGGGCTGCCTTTGCATTCCCCGTGCCCCAGTGCTCACCAGGACCTCTATGTGAATGTGGAGAACCCAAGGGAGTACTGCTATGCCAAGTAGATCCACACTGACCTGGCAAGGCATACCACCAGTGATTCCAGGGCCTGAGCATGCTGGGACTTCCCTCAGCAGGCCTCACCTGTCATCGAGCCTCGCCCGAGGCGATCCCCGAGCCCCTTCCTGATGCATATTGACTCACAATAAAGAGTTAGGTTGGGTAAACCTGTGCATTTATTTAACATCATGTGCCCCCTTTCTCCCCACCCCCCACCTTCTGCTGCTCCCTGCCCCGCCCTATCACCCACTCCCCATTCCCTTCTCCTCTGACCCTGTTGCTCCCCGCCCCGTCCCGCCCTACTGCCCCTTCCCCTTCCTGCTGCTTCCTGGACCATGCCCTCGGCGGCCCTGTGGGCACCATGGAACTCTGGGAGCTCCCCTCACCCCCGCTGTCAGTATCCCTGACCGTGTTCTCGGAGCCTCCGGATCTGGACCGGCCTGTGGGGTGGGTATTGGGGATGTTGGCGGTGCTGAAGGGGTCCCCCTGGGCGGCTGCTGCCTCCAGAGGGTGAGCGGGACCGGGAGGCGGATGCGCGGACACTGCGAGTGTGCCGGCAGCTGGGGTGGTGGCGGTGGTGGTGCCGCGGGGGGTAGCAGAGGCACCGGGGCTGATATGGTGCCGGGAGGAGCGGCTGCCATGATGTAGGCACTCATTGTCCTTGCATGGAGGAGCAGCAAGGTGCCAGTGTCCAGGGACCTGTCCATCTTCTTTCTGTGCTCTGCTCCCAGCCGATCAATGGCTTGGTGGAGCAGCCCCAACTAGGGATGTGCGAACGCAGTTCAGATGTTCAAACTTCGGCCCAAATTCAGTCTGTTTGGATGTCCAAACCGAACATCTGAACCGAACTCAAACACAGACGAACAGTTTGGTCATGGTTGGGTGAGTTTCGATGAGTTCAGGGGTGGGAAAAACGTGACTTTGGGCGGGAAAAACATGACTGGAAGGGGGAGGCAGCTTAGGAGCAGACTTCCTGGCACCAGGAGTGGAGACCAGGGGTGATCCCAGGGCCAAATGATACCGATACTGAAAAATTCTTCGATTTTGGTATCGATAGCGCTATTTTTGGATGTTCAGCCAAGTTTGGCTGAACCGAACTCCGCCAAACTGAACCGCCGAACCCAAACTCGGGTTTCGAACTGAACGTCCAAACATCTGAACCGCGTTCTGTTTGCACATCCCTAGCCCCAACACCTCCATCTGCCTGGTGTGCTACCGGCGCTCCCACGTCCTTTCCTGGCGTATTTCCACCTCCAGCCACTGGTCTCTGGCCTCCGTCTGCTGCAGGGCCCTCTCGGTGGCTGCCTCTATGCGGTCGATGGCTGAGATCATCTGCTCCCCCTGCTCCGTGCTGGTCCGGACAATCTCCTCCACAAGGTCCTTCCTCCGGCACCATACCCGTGCCCTGTGCTCCTGCATCTGCTCTACCGGGGGAACGGGGTCGACTGGTGGGGGCGCTGCTCATTGCCCTGTTGGGGGAGCTGATTGGACACCGTTACTCGGGCTCTGTCACCTGCCACCTGTCCCGGAGCAGTGCTGGGGTGGTAGTGGGGCCCTCCGGCAGGTAGGCCACCGCAGTCCTCCCCCTCAGTGCCCCCCTGTGCCCCGGCTGCTCCCCCAGCCCCGAGCCTCTGGGTGCACCACCATGGGGCCAAGGGGGGGGCGTACCTCTCCCACCCCTCCGTGCCCTCGGTGCATCCCCGTTGGGCCCACCCTGTGCCATGGTACTTCACCTTGTTCCACCGGCTGCTGCTGCGGCCGGTCCCTGCTATCACCCTCACCTGGCAGTCCCATGGGCCTGCCTCCCTGTCCCCCTCCCTCCGGCCATCCCCCCGTGTGCACCTGTTGGGGAACGGATGTGGGAGGTTGCGTTACCCTTGCATGTGACCGGTCCCCGTCCCACTGCCCCCCCTTGCTGACAGCGGGGGCCATCCAACAGCATCCATCCTCCCTTTTCTGTGCCTGGGTGGGCTCCCGTGCACCCCGACCTCCTTCCCATGTTCCCTGGTTCCTGGGGTCTGCGAGGTCGGCCTGCACCCTGTGGGGTCCCCCCCACCCTTGGGCCCACCCCCTATGGTCTGTTTCCCATCCCACCCACTCACCTACATTCTGTGTCCATCTTGGAGCCCTCCGAGTCCGGCTCCTCCATGGGGCTCTGTTTCCCCTGCATCCACTGGCTGAGGGTGACAAGTGTGCTGGCCTCAGATCTACCCAAGTCGAACTGCGGGTGTGTGTTCTTGGTGCTGGGTCGCAAGGGGGGCTGGGTCCCCGGGGTCGGTGCCTGTGTGCGGGGCTGCCAGGGGTGGGGGCACATCTGCCCATTCCCTACCCTGGACCACAGCACTCCGCACGAGCTGTGGGGCGACTATTGAGCCCTTCATGTGCAGGATGCTGGCTAGGGCAGCATAATAGGGGGCAGTCTGTGCACCGTGTCCAGACTGCTGGTTATTGTCCTTGATTGCCTTATACCCTCCCTTGAGCTCCTTGACCTTGGAGCAGCATTGGGCCACGGTCCTGCGGTGCCCCACTGCCTCCATGTCCCGCACTATCTCCGTGAACACGTGCTTGTTCCGTTTGCGGCTAGCTCCACCTGGTGCTCCAGGGACCCCCAGGTCCATATAAAGTCCTGGGACTCCTTGCCCCATTACCCCCCTTGCTGTACCGGCGTCTCCTGTGTGTGATCCTCCTCCTGCTCCACCTCCTCCGCTTCACCTCCTGCAGTCTCCTCCAGGGGCTCTGGCTCCCAGGCCCGTTTCTGCATCTCTGGGTCATAAAGGGAGGGTCAGGTGACTCTGTCCTTCCAACCCGCGGCATGCCTCCCTGTCCCACTCCCTCCGGCCATCCCCCCTTCGTGCCCCCCTGCCACTGTGTGGGCCCCCCCCTCGCTCTACTTACCCATTTCCAGGGTGCCTCCATCCCCTGGCCGGTTATCCCCTCTGGGGTGGCCAGCCCTGGCTGCTGCTGCTCCTCCGCCACCATCTCCAGCACTACCACCACCTCCTCCTCCTCCCTTCCTTGCTCATCCTCTACTCTCCTCGTCCTTCCACCTTGCTCCATCCCGCCAAAGTTCCCTGCTGCTGTGTGCCCTTTAAATCTCCCTCCCCAGTCTTTGTGTTTTTTGTTGCCTGGCAGCGACGCTGCATGCTTTCGCCACGGCTGGGGATCATTTTGTTTGATCCCGTCTGGTGGTTCGCATTCAGTCATTACTTTTGGCGGTCTCCCGGTGGGAATTGCTTTGACCACGATTCCGGGGATGGTCCTATCCCGACCTCCAGAACCGTGGTTGGGTCTGACCCCTACGGGTGATTGACTGTGGTGAACATCTGGATGCCGCTAATCAGATGTTCGGGGCTCTTTGGCCCCGCTGTGGGGTTGACCGTGGTTCACTGTGCTTGACTGTGATCTCATAACGTCTGAAATTACCCTTGCTTTTTTCTTATTTGGACATTTTTATATCTCATATGCCATCCCAACAAATAGGCTCCTATTGCATATGGTTATGTCACACAAGCAAAGAAGAAAACAGTTTTGATTGTATGCAAAACTGCCATATAGTGTATCTGGACTTTCAGAAGGTGTTTGATAAGATCCCTCATGAGAGACTCATGAGGAAATGAAAGAGTCATGGGATAAGAGGCAGTGTCCTATTGTGGACCGGCAACTGGTTAAAAGATAGGAAGCAAAGAGTAGGACTAAATGATCAGTTACACAGTGGAGAGAAGTAACTAGTGGAGTGCCCAAGAGATTTATACTGGGACCGGTGTCATTTAATACATTAATTAACAGTCTGGAGAATAGAGTAAAGGGTGAGGTGATCAAATTTGCAGATGACACAGTTATTCAAGGTGGTTAAAACCCAAGTGGACTGTGAAGGACTGCAGGAGGATCTTGTGAGACGGGGTGACTGGGCATTCAAATGGCAGATGAAATTTAATGTGGACAAGTGCAAAGTGATGCACATAGGGAAAAATAACCCAAACTATATGTATGCGGTACTGGGTTCTAAATTAGGAGTTACCACTCATGAAAGGGATCTTGGAGTCACTGTGGACAATACATTGAAATCTTCAGCTCAATGTGCAGTGGCAGTCAGTAAAGCAAACAGAATCATTTGGAAAGGGATAGAGAATAAAACTGAAAATATTGTAATGCCTCTATATAGATTCATGGTATGACTGCACCTGAAGTATTGTGTGCAGTTCTGGTCACCCCATCTCAAAAAAGACATAGTAGAACTAGACAAGGTACAGAGAAGGGCAACAAAAATGATCACGGGTATGGAACAGCTCCTGTATGAAGAGAGGCTTGATAGGTTAGGGCTCTTCAGCTTGGGGAAGAGACGACTGATAGATAGGTTATGATAGAAGTTTATAAAATCATAAGTGGTGTGGAACACATAAATAGGGAGTGGTTATTTACCCTCTCTAACAGTACTAGAACAAGGGGACACTAAATTAAATTAACTGGTAGTAGATTAAAAATAAATAAGAAACAGTATTTTTTTCATTCAGCACACAATTTGTGGCATTTACTGCCAGAGAAACTGGTCACGGCCGATAGTGTAGCTAGTTTTAAAAAGGGATTGGAAAAATTATTGGGAAGATAGGTCTGTTAATGGCTATTATCCAAGTGGGGACATAGTCTTTTACTGTTGGGGGCTGGAACAACAGGGAATGGATTGCCCATTGTGACCTGTTGGGTACTTCTCCCAAGAGACAGAGATTGGCCACTGTCGGAGACAGGATGCTGGGCTTGATGTACCATTGGTCTGACCCAGTATGGCACTACTTATATTCTTAAAGTGCTACGTGAAAGAAACAATTTTGGGTAACAAGTTTTAATGTCGTGTGGTAAGTAGATGAGGTTGTCCCTGGGTTTCCTTTTTTGCTGTTGGGATAAAATGATGTCAGAGCAGTTAAGAGTTCTTCTCTGTGTACTACTAAACATTTTATTTTGCAAAAGGAGTTTGTAGCAGGGGGTCCTCACAGGGTCACGTGGGGCGCTGGGGTCTCATTCTGGGGAATTAGAAAACCCCTCTACTACGCCTCTTCAACCTGCCTCGGCTGACCACCCCATGAGACAGAGGGGTACCCTCTTCTAGGACACAACACACAGTCCAGAGGGTATTAGTCCACAGTCCTTTATTAGACTCTGGGTCCAGTGTACCTGGGGCTGCCGGCTCAGTCGCCTCCACCCTGCTGGCTCAAGTCAGTCTCTCCAGGCTCAGGAGCAACACAGACCATCAACCCCCGAAGTCCATCCAGCCAGGCCTCTAAGTCCCCAGGCCCTGGCCAAGCCTTCCCCAGGCAAGAGGCTCCCTCCTGGGCCCAGCCTCTCCCACTTGCCTGGGTCCTTCTGGTTCTCCAACCTTCAGTACCTTGGAGAGCGTAGAGCAGGAAGGCTTCTTCAGGGAGATGTTGTTCCTCCAGCTCCCTAGCAGAAACTCCCTCATCTCTGCCTTGTCTAGGGATGTGAGAACGCAGTTTGGGAGTTTGGACCCAACTCGAATAGTTTGGTCGACCAAACCGAACTTTTGAACCGAACTCGAATTCGACCGAACTGTTAGGTCGAATTCGAACCAGTTTGGATGGCCAGAAAAACAGGTTTGAATGTACGAACTCGGTTCGGAAGTTCGGAATTTGACCAAACACGAATAGTACGGTCGACCGAACCGAACTTTCGAAACGAACTCAATTTTCGGACCAAACCAAATTTCCTAACTCGGTTCTGTTCACACATCCCTAGCCTTGTCTCTCCTGATATACAGGCGGAGTGGCACTACTTCAGCCTGCCACGCTTCCTCTCCACAACCTTAAAGGGCCAGTCATCCGCCCACTCTGTCCCAGGATGTCTCAGCCTGTTTGCCTCACAGATTGATCCCCAGCTATGAAGTTGGCTCTGCCACCCCCTTGGGCGTGCTCAGCCGTCCAGCAGACCCCCCCTCAGCCCCCTCCAAAGCATTCTGATTTTTGAGAAATCTGTGACATTGGGTGAAAATAAACAAGACGATAGTCTGAACGAGCACTCAGTAGATGGGTAGTCACCTGCCCATCTATTAGGTGTTTGGCAGATGTTTGCCTGCACTCCCCATGTAGTTCCCATTCACTCCCCAATCATGGTATCATCAATGGACATTGTAGGCCCACCATGCGAGGCAGTGCATGCTATTGCGTGCTAATGTGTGCCAATCATCTGCCTCCCATTTATCAGGTTCGTCCACAGCCTTGTCTGCATCCAGGTCCACTAGCACCATAGAGACGCACCTAGCGTGTCTTCTAGAGAGCAATCAGCTGTGAAGCGGCTGCAAGAGGAGAGAGTGGGGGCAATAGGAGAGGGTCCTCCCTGCACCCCGCTCTCTCCTCTCCCCTCTTGCAGCCACTTCACAGCTGATTGCTCTCTCACGGCAGCCTGAGCGTGCTCTTCCCTCTTGCGGCTGCCTCACAGCTGATGTGTGCTCGGGCAGCTGCAAGAGAGCAGAGCAATCAGCTGTGAAGTGGCTGCAAAAAGAGAGTGTAGGGGGGGCAGGGCACCTTATCCTCTTGCAGCTGCCTGGGCACAAAAGCACTGCTGCAAGAGGAGAGCATGATGAAAAGGGGGGGACCACAGCCAGGGAAGAAGTCTTCTCTGGCTGCAAACCCTCCCCCCCTTTCCATCAGAGTCAGGGTTGGGGGAGAGGGAAAGCACTGAGTGATGCCACCTCTGTTGGCTACCACCACCACATGAAATGTGGGTAGGGGGCTGCCTGTTTATTAGCGCTACATGCTAAAACTTCTGAATGGAGGGGGTGGCATGGGAGCTGCCACAAACGGTTTATTACCTGAAGTGCTACTACACTACTATTAGTGCTACACACAGAGCCAGTGTGGTGTAGTGGATATAAGGTGGTGGATTTGGACCTAGAAAGCTGGGGTTCAAATCCTGCCCTAGCTATGGACTCACTGGGTGGCCTTGGGCAACTCACAATCTCTCAGCCTCAGTTCCCCATCTGTAAAATGGGAATATGTGTGTGTCTGTCTTTCCCTACGTTCCCCTTAGCCTTGTCCATCTTAGATTGTAAGCTCACTGGGCAGGGACCTAGCTTCAAAAATCTGTGACTGTAAAGCATTGTGTATGCCTGGTAGTGCTATAGAAATTATAAGTAGTAGAAAGACTTTCAACCTTAGCTTTAGTTAATGCAGGTTTTGGTCTGCGTTTTAAAAATAAATAAATAAAAACAATTAAGGGCAAAAATGCTTATAATATGAGTTTTTGCATGGATTTGTAGGATTGTCATCACCTCCAACAGGGATGGATTCCTTCCTTTCCTGGTGGTTTCCTATCACAACATGACTTTTCTTTTTCATTCTCCATTCAGGATGTAGTTATTTTGATGTGCTCTTTCTCTGTGGCATTCCTTCGATTCCAATCTTGTGCCCTCCTGTTCTTACCTACGTCTGGAGCATAGATAATTATAGAGGTGGAACAGGTAGCTAATTTAGTACACACAGGTAATACCCATGTTTCAGGAATCCAAATTAGGATCCAAATATTGGGTCTGAACTCACGACCCGCACAATCCGTGCACAAGTCCATAGTGGAGACATTGTGCCGCGTGGCGTCTGCATGGATCCTGTGTGGATCCCATGCTGAGGGGTTTGGGATTGCAGCCAAAGTTTGAACAGCTGGAAACCTAAATTTTGGTTATTGGTTTTTTTTTAAATGTATTTATTTTTTTACATGAAAACAGAAATAATACCTGAAAAAACTCCTGAAATCTGGGAGAAAAACAGCATTTCGTTATTTTAGCATACCAGTTGACGGTATTTCATGATACCCATTGTCAGTATTTCTGATACCTGGTCAAAACACAATCCGGGCATTGAAAAGTAACCCAATTATTCCATTTGTTTTGGGTGCCGAAAATGCTCATTTCAGCTGTAGTTCAGAAAGGACAGAGAGAAACACACACACACACACACACACACAAGTATCCTGCACTGAATTTGTTGTCAAGAGCTAAGCACCTGTTTCTTCTAAGCATCGCAGTTCATACGGGAAACTTACAAGGAGCCATGCTTTACTGCCACTCTGATTATGATATTCATTGTAAGCTGTTGGATCACTGATTGGTTTCATACCTAGGTGAGCTTGATTGTCATCCTGAAAATGGAAAAGGAAAGTCTTGTCATAAAGATATACAGCTGGGAATCTTTCGTCCGAGCTGCTGTTTATTCAAAGGCAAGAATGGCTCTGGGGCTTTCTTGGGGTATTTTGTTTAAGGGGAAACAACAATCTGGCTATTATGTTGTTTTTTCCCCCCTGAAATGTTCACTTTCAAGCTTAGCTCTATGAGTCTAAATAATAGTAAAAATGCCCACATATTTGTGAGTATTTCTGAGTTTCCAAAGATTGATCCCAAGTGTTCAGCCGGTCCTTGGTAACTCGGCGAAATACTCGGTACTTAGTAAAATATTTGGTAAAATAAAACCAATTACTGAGGTTTTATTCGAGTACTGAGTACCAAGTTCCCTTATATAGGACCAGGAAAAGCCCCACATGTTGCAGGAAAAGCCCCATATGTTGCCCTTTCTATGATTTACCTGAGTACCAAGTACTGGACCGAGTACCAAGTCGATTCTTTGGTTACTCGGCACTCAGTAAAACCAAGTCAAATACCAAGATACTTGGTAAAAACCGAGTAATTTCAAATACCGAGTTTCAGCACTCATCTAAATGATTGGGAAAACAGAGCAGTCACACAAATGGTCTATTAAGAAAATGTCTAGATCATACATGGTTAGTGCACTGGTTCACAGCATGTGACCTGCGGCACCCAATCTTCATCCTATGGTTGTAAAGATATGATTGACAGCTGCAGGAGATTAGTGGGAAACATCCAGACTTTGAAGGCTTATCTGATCGTACTGTCAGGAATTGGTATGCGTGGGTCTAGAACACAGGTCTCCAGGGTATGCCTGTTCCTCCTAGCTGCCAGGACAGGTATAAATATAGATGGGCTCAAGAGCAACTCAAGTCTTGTGCTTCTTTCAAGGGGTTTCTTAACCTTGTCCTGACTGGCTACAGGACTCTGCCTCAGGATTGGCTGGAGCTACACATAAATACTTTCTGGGTAAGGGACGAACCTATAGTTCTGAGCTCCACACAGAGATCTAGTATGCTAGTGGATAGTGTATGCCATTATGCGAGTAGACCAGTCCGTGCCTTGCCTTTTCACGCCTTGTTACCCTTGCTCATGACAGGGCGCAAAAATCCAGTCCTGTCGTGTGCGAACAAAACCACAGCAGAATCCCGTTTGACGTGGCAGATCCCCGTTCGCACCGGGGCTCTACTTCCAGCATCAGGCTCCTCCCCTCTGCCGTGTCTTTGCCTGCACATCATTTTAGTAATGCCAGGTGTCAGGTGTGAATGTGGTACTAATCTTGACCCTTCTGTCTCCTGGATTGCTTACCTGGTCTTTGATCCTTGCTACAGACTTGACCTAGATATGAATGCCCAGGACTTGACTCTGAAGCAGACTTGCACCTTGTCCCCAAGTCTGGGCCCCTGTCGCAGACAAAGATGTAAAAATCCCTCATGAGTAGGTGGCTCATTTTTAGACACCTATGCTAGCTTTCTAGGCCTTTTGTCCTGTCAGGCAGTGGTTCTCAAAATGATTTGAGCCATGGCCCACCTTTCTTACACACACACACACACACACACACACACACACACACACACACACCTACCTTACTTCCTCTTTACCCTCCCCCTGGCCCTTCCCACTCTCCTATTGTTACTCCTCTTTCTAATCCTTGTTCTTTGACTCTCTTTTCCTCTTGTAGCCCCATTATTTTAGACATTCCTCCTAGCTCAGTTTATGTATTTCTACTGGCTTCCACATGCCTGAGGAAGGGCCCTGTTTGGCCAAAAACCTTGCTCATTCTCGCCAACAGTAGTTGGTCCAATAAAAGATATGATTTGAACCACTTTGACACCCTCGGTCACTTGGAACCAACACGGCAACCACACACTATCTCTGGACTGAGAATGTGGAGCAAGGGTACACTCCCCTCCCCCCCAAACCCTCCTTCCATGACCTCTTGGGGTGGGGGAGTACCCCGGAGTTTGAGTGTGCATGCTCTAGGGTGTGGTATCTTCAGCCCTACTGTGCGTACTATCCCTAGTTGACATACACTTTAAGAAATCACTAGGCAGATGCAGGAAAGGGCTACCTGTTCCTTAGGCCGTTTTCACACTGATGCCCCCTCCCCCTTGCACACATGTGCGGGTGGGGGGGAGCCTGTGCAAATGCAGCGGTGGTTGCAGGGGGGTCAGTGGGCACCTGTGGGAATGCTGTGGGTGGAGGTGCATACGCGCTCCTGCGCTCCTCCCACTTCCACCCACCTCCACCCATCACCCACATATGGAGCAATGGGCGCCAATGCCCAATGCTCCGTGTGGAGATGGGTGGACGTGGGTGTGAGTCCGTGGGAATGCACCTCCACACACCGCGCTGCCCACCCATCCCCCCCACACACCTGCGCCTATTAGAAAAGGGCGTCAGACTCTAAGGTCTGACTTCTCTTACATGGTTTTTCGGCATTGGAAAAGTCCTTGGGATTTTGGGCATCTTGTTTCTTATCAGAAAGGTTGAGTGAAAATGTTTGTGATGACTTCACATTGCTTTAATGAAACTTCTGTGAACTAAACAAAAGGCTAAAAACATATATCAAGATTAGAGGTGGGAATGTTCTCATGCCCAAGAGCGACATACCAACATTTTCACATTACCAAGAGTCACAAGATGCAATCCTGTTGATCACAACTTCCCCAAATCCCCTGCAACCCCCCACCAAAGCTCTGTCTCCCAGATGGTTTGATGTGTTCAGGAAGCAGCAGTAGAGACCCCGGGCATTCTCCCCCTGCTCCAATGGCCTCCATGAGGCACCACCCACTGAAATGGTAGCTTGGCTTCCCTCGTTCCTGAAGGAGTCTTGTGGACGTGCCTCAGGCAGCTATTTCTGCCAGGAACCACACTACAGGTGCCCAAGAGCCACGGGCCCCTCCCAAGCTGCCATTTTCCCACTAGTGGTCTAGATTAACAATAGAGTTTCATTTAAGCAGTGATTAAGCGTTTGTAAGCTGCCCCGAGCTGCCTGTGGCAGGAGGGGCGAGGTAATAAATAGTTTAAATCAATAAAATAAATAAATTAAGCAGCAGAATTCCAACCCTGCCCATCATATAATATGATACCCAATTTCAGACTGACACAGGGTTTTGCTTTTTTCGTTCTTACACCATAGCCTTTTATGATGGCCTTATTTCCTTGTCTTCAGGATAGCGGAGCATTTCTAAGTCATAAATAGTTTTTATCCTTACAGCATAAACATATGGTAGGGGACTGTTACCGTCATTTTACAGATCAGGAACTAAGGCACAGGAAAAATTAAGTGCCTCGCCTGAGGTCCTGCAGAGAGTTTGTGACTGAATCCATGTTTCATGCTCCCAGCCAAGCATCTTATCTGAAACACCAACATTATCACATAATATACCCTCAACCTCAGTTTTCTCATTACACCTAGCTATCCCTAGTTGGCCTCCCTATTTCTCCTTTTGACCACAGTATATCATGGTTATCAGTCTCATATATCCTGATAGACGGAGCAAGTGGATCCTGTGATAATGTGTCGGCCAGTAGAGGTTGCCCAGAAGCTTTATGCAGTGTGCCAATTTCTGTTGACAGACTAAGTCAATAGAAGAGTCTATCCATAGACATAAAGCCTGTTCTGGGAGCCCGTTGGCATGGAGTTATCTCTAAAACATAATTAATAGCAAAACTCTGCCTTGTGAAATGAAAAGGCACATTAAAACTAGATGCAGGCCACCTTAAGTTCCCCACCCCAGATATAGAGAATTATTGCAGAAACTTTCCTCCTGGGTTATGGAGGTGCTTCTGTTATGGCAAGGCACTATGGTAAGAATGAGCATAAGATAACAAAAATATGCTGTCAGTATTACTCTGCGGATTGGAATATATTGATTTGATTAATGTTTAAAGATCCAGTCATGGAAGACTTTTTTATTTCCTTCCCTCTGTTTTTCTTTCTTTTTCTCTCTCTTTTTCTCCTTTTACATGCAGAAGAGTGTGTGTGTGTGTGTGTGTGTGTGTGTGTGTGTGTGTGTGAGCATTACAAAAGATTAGAGTCTAGAAAAGAATTAAAAGAAGGGCAAGCTTTGGCTCTACGCCACGTAGAAATAAAAATCCATTTAATTCACCCTGACTATCCTTGTTATAGTGTTAAATAGAGACTAAAGAGTTTAATATGGATTTATGTAATGAGCTCACAAATTGATTTTGCAGCACAAGCTCAGTTTAGAGTTTAGGAGCAGACAGTCTCTTAAGATCAAAACGCCCCCCTTGCATTCTGACACTCTGGAATATGTTCCTTTCTTACTGGTGGTGTTGCAAGGAATAAGCTTTCTTGTGTTTTGATGAAGAGTCCAACCCTTCACCAATCTACCTTTCTATTTATTTATTTATTTATTTATGCCTGCAGGATTAAAAAGTGATGAGGAAAAACCTCGTGCAGCCCCTGCGGGAGGTCATGGGAGCATTGCTTGAAGGAATGCAAATCTATCATCTTTCTGAGTGACAGGATAAAACAGGCATCTTGTTCTCTTCTCTTTCCTTTCTCTCTCCCCCCGCCCCGTGCTCAGGAATAAGCTCATTCACCTTATTTGAACATTAATTATTTAGCTCAAATGATCCACCGATAATTTGTGGAATGAGATTCCTCCAAGTTTTTTTGGAGATGAATCCCTGAGAAGGTGCCTCTTTCATCCCGCCCCTCCTCCACCTGGCTCAGTGGCCCCAGTTAGATGTAATTGTAATTGCTGTCTGGGTTGGGATGACAGTGTCAGCCTATCATTTCAGGGTTTAGAGCTGTGCATTGGATAGCCAGATTTGTAATTATAATGGGCTTTATTCCTATTTATATTCAGCAGCTTCCTCGCCTTACCATTCCTTCCCCTGGAACTGAAAGATCGGGTGCAGGGAGGGAAGGCGGTGCAATACTGAAATCCTCTGTTTGCTCAAAATACACTCCTCCAAGATACAGAAGGCCACGGTGGCTAGCTATTGTAGGATGGGATTTACGGTCCCAGAGCACTTAATCTAAGGTCTGTCCTTGTCAGAATTAAACATACTGGCTCCTCCTCTAGTATTAATTGGGATTTTACTTCAGTGGAAGGGTCAGAGGGGGTGGTAAATTGTTGGATATATTTGCTTAAGCCATGCCCATTGCCACATTGTTATATGGACTGCTTGTATTCTGTTTCTGATTACTTTTTAAAAAAACAACCAAATGTATCATAACTCTCCCATTTTAGCTCTGGGGGCCTGTTTCTAATTTCATTTAAGCTGGTGTAAATCCTGATTGGTCCATTAAAGGCACCAGATTTACCTTAGTGTAAATGAAATCAGAATTGTATCCATTACCGCAACTAGTATTTATACTGAGAAATTACTGCTGAAAAGCTCTAGTCTAGTGCCTTAGTATGCGGACAGTGCAGGAGAGAAACTTCCATTGATTTCTTTCATTGGATGCATGTTGTGACTGTAAAATTGGGTGTCTGCTACTTTATTCCCAGTCAAGGTGGGGTTGTTTTGTTTTCCATAGTATTCTTGCTAATGCTTTGATCAGTCTATGCCACCTGTGCCACATATTCGTTCAGACCATTCCACAGATGAATCGATCTGAAAGTCTGGCAGTTTACTTTTCTGTTAATTTACAATCTCCTGTTCCTAAATTAATCCCATTATTTTAAATCACTCTAAATAATCCTTCCCCTTAGTTTTCCTGGTTCCATCCTGAAAACACATGGGGTTGGTTTGCACAGGAAACTCACCACGTGTTCCTTATTCTGACTACTTTTACATGAGCATGCGGCGCCACGCTGTAAAATTATGCGCCCCATCAAAAATCCCACAGGCAGGATTAAGACGTGACATCACGTGCATGATTAGTTGCTTGCGCGTGCTTTAACGCTGCGGACTAAATACTAGGGATGGGACACTGGGGAGAATACCAGATACCGGATCTCCCCGGTACCGGATTTCCTGGTATCGGTATACCGTTTTTTTTAACATTGGGCGGTTTACTGTTTTTTTTAACATTGGGCGGTTTACTGGGGTTTTTTTACATTGCGGCCATTGAAGTCAATGGCCACAATGTAAAAAAACTGGTAAAGCGGCCAATGTTAAAAAAAAAAAAAGGTATGCCGATACCGGTGATGATCAAATTATTGGATTAATCCGATATACCCGATTATTGGGTGTGTCGGATTTATCCGATACCAATATTCCCACCCCTACTAAGTACCCCATGAGCTGTATGACACATGCATCCAGCCCATCAAATAGCTGATGGAGCACTCCTCTTGCCCCTCCGTCCCCCGAGCTGTTTGGCATGCACACTCAGACTGCCAAACAGTTGATGGGGGGCGCTCCTCTTTCCCCCCCATGAGCTGTTTTGCACATGCACCCAACCCACCATCAAGGTGCTCCATCAGCTATTTGGCATGTGCACCTGGCCTGCCATCAGGGTGCCTACACAAAACAGCTATGGGGAGGAGGGTGAGAGAAGTGCCCCCAATCCGCTATTTGGCCAGCCAGGTGCATATGCCAAACAGCTAATGGGAGGGGGTCCAAGAGAAGCGCCCCCCAAATCTGGTGTTAGGTAATGTATGCACCAAACAGCTTATGGTGGGAGGCAACCGAGAGGAGTGCCCCAATCCGCTTTTTGGCAGACTGGGTGAGAGTGTGCTTCTCCAGACCCCACCCCCCCGATCAGCTGTTTGGCTGTTTGCTCATCCAGGCCTGAGCCACGGATCCCACCTCACAGTGGGGCGGGGCCAGCTCTAACAGATGTGCCTGGGTCTGTTAACCTGGTTTAAGGTGGTGGTGGGTTAAATGACAAGAGCTTGTAGATAGGCATTCTCGGTTGCTGCCCCAGTGTTGTGGAAATCCATTCCCCATGCGGTTCGGTTAAGCTCAAGCCTGGACATGATTTGGAGGTGGTGTAAGAGTTTTCTATTTGGAAAAGCATTTGACGGGTGTGGATAGGGGACTGGGGTGGGTTTTGATTGGTGCTTTCTAGGGGTAGGGTTGTGAGGGGGTTTTGTTTATGGGAAATTGGTGGGTGGTATTGGGTGGGTTTTATGGGATTATTGGGAGGGTTGGAGCTTTAGGGGTATTTTTATTGTACACATTTTAATATTAATACAGTTGTGAGCTGCCCTGAGCCTTAGGGAAGAGCAGTAAATAAATTTTAAGAAATGAAATAAACCCGGGATGCATCTTCAAGCTTCTCCAGAGAATGTATCCTGTAGCAGCCGGCTACTGCCCCGGGGCTTTCCCAGGTGAACATCTGGCTGGGACAGAAAAAACATGCAAGTGAGTCCCGGAGCAGCCGGCTACGGTCCTGGGGCTTTCCCAGGTGAACATCTGGCTGGGACCTGTCTCTTATACACATCTAGATGTGTATAAGAGACAGGGCTAACACAGGCCAATGCTGGCTACTGTCATGTCTGTTTTCACCCTCAGAGAGAGCTGTTTAGGCCCCGGACTCACTTTCTGTGTATACCTTGAGCCTAGTAGGAAGCAGTGGGCCACATCCTGATCTCACTTACTCTGAAATGTATCTGGAACGGGGAAACTCCTTTGAAATCCTGCTGTGATGTTACTGTGGATTTATGGTGGCATAAATAATATCTGAATCTGGTCTGGTATGTTTTCACTAGCCTTGTCTGCATTTTTACAACACTTTGTTTTGATGCATCTAACTTTGCAAAATTTATCTTGGTCTGTAAATGTCAGACAGTGAGATAAAATAAAAAATAACCTATTAAATATCATAAAAATCATGGATGTTTTGCACAATGTTCGAGGCAGTGCTTAACAATGCCTAATTTTAAACCAAGCTGTTTCACAAAAATATAAAGCTGCATGCGATGTGATTTTGCTTATGTAACTATGCATACTCCTTTATGAGACGATGAATTATATCATTTTATGGTTTATTCTTAGGTTTCCAATTACTCGATATCCAATTAACAATTTTCCTACAGAATTTTAGGACCTGTCTCTTATACACATCTAGATGTGTATAAGAGACAGCTCTCTCTCTCTCTCTCTCTCTCTCTCTCTCTCTCTCTCTCTCTCTCTCTCTCACACACACACACACACACACACACACACATTTATACCTGTCTCTTATACACATCTAGATGTGTATAAGAGACAGGTCTTGTGCTCTCTCTCACATGCACACACACACACACACATTTATACGCTACCAACACAGAGCTTAGGTTAAACTGGCCATGCACAACCCTTTATTACCCATAAACATTGGTAGTCTGGGTAAAACACATTAGGGGTTGGCAAACCGAACCAGAACAAACCCAGAACCATACCTCTTTTGCCACCATATCCAGTGCCTCAACTCACTGAACCCAAACAGAGTCTCCATTCCATTCCTCTTCCAGCCACCCAGATGCCCTATGTTGGGGTCCTGAGGAAAGACTGAAGGTTCCTGCACCAACTAGGGACAGCATGTATATTCCTTAGCATCACAGTCCCCACCAACCTCCCAGGGTTGGGTGAGGCCATGTGTCACATTTCCCCTGATCGGCCCACCCTTCCCTCACCTCGGAAGGAAGTGCCTCAACCTTCATAGGCTCCATTCCATGTTCAGTTCCCATTTTCATGTAGGGAAGAGACAAGAGCAAGTGTTCCCATTCCAAAGGGAAAGACTGAAATTTTGGGAGTGCTTACAAGTGCCTGTCTCTACTATATAAGTTTCTGGTGATTCCACGCTTCTGTCATTTCTTTCGTAATTTTCTAAAACTTTTTCATCACATTCGTAACTTTCCAGGACTTTCTCATCACTTTTGTCACTTCTTGAACTTTTTCATCACCTTCGTCACTTCTGTCACTTTCATCACTTTCTGGAACTTTTACATCGCTTTCTGGGACTGTTTTGTCACTTTCCAGGAATTTTATGACAGTTTTAAGGAGGTTTTACAGCACTTTGGCAATTTCCATCACTTCCCCGGTGCTTAGCCGGCAGGATTTCATCTCCACAGCCCGTTAAAAAATTATAGGACATTTAAAATGGCAAAAACAGCAGGAAAGCCGGCAAGTTTTCTGTGTCTCATGAATCTTTGCAAATGCTCTGCTTCTGACGGAAGCAGCATTTGCCAAGATTTTTTGTTTTAGGACTAGTTTTGTGATCTCTCTTCTTCCATTTGCACTGGACTACTGCCACTAGAGTTGCGACAATGAGCAAAACTGAATAACTGCATAACTTGAATGGCCTTTCAACTCCACAACTTGCATATAGGGGCTGGGGGGCAACACTACAAGGAAGGCGAAGAAAGCCATTTTGGGGCTCTGTCTAATTTGCCCAGTCCTAGGTTAAAAAATCCTTCCCAGCCCAACTTAAAGTGGCCAGCTGAGCTTGTAGTGCCAATCCAAGTGAGCAGGTGGGTCTTTCTCATCCTGGAGGTGTATCTGATGCCTGGATGCTCACTTCAAATTGGAATATCTCTCTCTCTCTCTCTCTCTCTCTCTCTCTCTCACACACACACACACACACACACACACACACACATTAAGGGTAGCATGGACAGTCACTCTTCTCCACACGTTGGGGAACAGGGGTGGGGGTGGGGATTTTAGCCACTTCATCTGCAATCCTTCATAATTAGTGTTACTGTGAGTAATTGAATAGCCTCACCACTAATATTTTCCTCACCCTTCTGTAGACTTTTCCCATCTTCTTTTGCTAAATAGAGGCCTAAACTGTGGCATTTAGCCTGCCTCTGAAGCAATGCACAGCTGCGTAAGTCTTGTCTAAGAAGTCAATTTCCACGGAGGGCAGTGCTAGATGTGCCATCTCTAGCATGGAGTGTTCCTTATACACTGATGCAGCTTCCCAGGTCTTCATCTTCTTATGGGCAAGTGAACACAGGAGAAGCAAATGCAGGGATTTTGCTTGGGAATTCATCTAGAGACGAAGCCAGGAGCTGCTCCTTCATTCCTTGCCTCCTGCCCCTTTTGTGTTTCCATTGTTTCCATTGCAGGTGATATGGCCAGCAAAGGAACAGTGGTTGTTAGGAACAGTGGTTGTTACCTGGCAAGAATGTGTTATGTTTATCGTCCCTTTTGAAGACAGAAGGGGTTTTCTTTGTATCAATTGTGGATGTTCTGGAGGAGAAGATTAGAGGACTAGAAATGTAAGTGCTGGCACTCAGCCTGATCCAGGAAAATAAATGAGGATTTCCTGGATAAAAGTCAGGAGTTGTTGCTCCAGAACCAGTAGGTGTAAGAAGTAGTGAAGAAATGAGATGCACACACGAAGATGACAAGGACAAGAGAGAGAGAGAGAGAGAGGGAGAGGTACATCCTAGCAGCATGGAGCCATCAAAAGCAGGACAACCAGAATGCATTCTGTGCCAGTAGAGGTAGATTTTAGGTTCTCTGCTCTCTGTCCAGTGCCTGAATCCAGAATGTGGCAGAAAGGTTGCCGACATTCATCAAACCCTCTGGTCATCTTACCTTTCTGATCATCTGAAACTCATGGTACTGCCAGTTATGAGCATATTCGATGTGACTATGAGGCAATGGGCAAGAAGGTGAGTGATCGTGAGGCACAGGTGGTTCTCAACAATCCTTCAGGTTGAAGGTAGAGGCCCCCAAAAAGAGAGAAGTGTTATGAAGGTGGCTGCACAGATGGTGTCAATGTCAATGTGAGAGGTCTGACTTCTTGAACTATGGCATGAGTTTCTATTCTGCTGTGGCCAGAGGGGGGGGGGGCTTTTAACTAGGCCCAGAGGTGGTGGAGTCAAAAGTGGGCAGGTGTGTACAAAGATAAGTACTAAGGATAGGGACCTGTGCAACAGATTTGGGAACTGGGGCAGTTTCAGGGAAACCCAGTAAGTCCCAAGGTAAAACAGAAGGAGGGAATTCCTTGAGATGTATTACCCATAATCTAAGGCTGCTTTCCCACGTGGCTGCTTGCCCAGCCTTTGCTGCCTTAGGAGACGGCACTATTCAAATGTAGCGCAGCTCCCGTCGCGTGGGAAAGGAGGACGTGCGGCTCTCCCGCCAGCAAGCTTGCACATCGCACAGGTTAGGATTTCACTACCCTCTCCAGTATGCAAGCTTGCCAGCAGGAGAGCCGCACTTCCTCATTTTCCATGAGATGGGAGCTGCGCTACATTTGAATAGTGCACGTTCCCGTTGTGCCAAAGGCTGCTCATGGGAAAACAGCCTTAGTTGTCTTCTGTACATTAATGCACAGAGCATGGGAAATAAATCATACTGCATGAAGGTAAGTATGATTTAATAGATGTTACTGAGACTTAGGAGGATGACTTTCACAATTAGAGTGTAGGAACTTGGAGGGCATAGCAAGGCTGTGGTGGGGTCAGGCTCATGTTCCAATCATGGGCTCCCTATGGGCAACAACCCCCTCCCCCCTGAGTTGGGGGGAGGGAGGACCTCAAGAGCGGAGAGGCAAGCCTTCCCCGTGAAAGTTCGCAACATGCCCTCTGGAACAGCAGCAACCTTGCCAGGTGGGGGCAGCAGTTCAACGCCGACCCACTCCTAACAACACTCCTTCCTTGGCAAATCCTATGCAAGTGCCACTGGGAAATTTTCAGAGTGGGCAGGGGCGGTGTGCTGACTCCGCTCTTTCCCCTGCCCAGTCTGAAATATTTTTTAGTAGTGCTCAAGCCAGTTGCAAAGGACGCCCCCTCCCCCTTATTGTCCAGGGTCTGGGCTCAACTGAGCCCCTTCGCTCCATGGTAGCTCCACCCCTGTGAAGGGTATAACTTATTCCAAAAGAATAGACAAGACAGAAAGGGGGAGGGTAGCACTGTATGCCAAGAATGTGTGGGACTCTGTGGAACAGAGCGTGGCAGTTCTCTCTCTGGGTATGAGTAAAGTGCGGAGGGGAAAGACAGAAGATCACAGTGGGGGTCTATGTAGACCACCATATCTGGAAGAGGAGGTAGATAAGGCCTTATTAGAGCAGATCACTGAGACAGCAAGGAGGCATGGGCTAGTGCTAAAACTAGCAAAGGGATGCTAAAAACAACAAAAAGGATTCCCCCCCCCGTTATTTATTTATTTATTTGTTTGTTTGTTTATTTTGCCATTTTTCTACCCCGCTCCCTCCTGCTCTCAGCGCAGCTCGGGGAGGCTTACAAGGTGCATAAATAAAAACACAGCATAATAAAAAGAACATACATAAAATATCATTAAAAGCATTAATACGCTTAAAATAAACTAAAGAGGAAGAATAAGGAAATGGTGGGTCCGCTTGCTCAGTGAAGGCGGCAAAACGCTAGTAGGAGACAAGGAGAAGGCAGAACTATCATCGTCACCGCAAAAGGGAAATTTATTTATTATTTATATTTATATATGCATTTGGACCCCGGTTTGGCAATTTTCCATGAATCAGGAGCAGGCGAAAGGTCACAAGCCAAGCTAGATAAGGAGGTGGTCAGATAATGCGTTTACAGGCAAACATAGTGTTGAAGAGAGGACTGGCCTTAGATTTTGTGGGGCCCAGGCTAAAGATAAAATGTGGGAATCCTGGTAGCCCCTACCCCTTGGCCTCACCCCCATGGTGACACCTCTGTTGGGCTCTAATGTGATCCTGTTTGAAGCCCCACTGGGAAAGAATCAGGCCCCCACAAAGAACAGGCCCGAGGCGGTCACCCTGTGGTAAGGCTGTGGTGAAGATACTGTAGTTGGCAGTTCTGCCCAAATTAGTGCAACATTCAGAAAGACAAACTATGGCAAAAATACACACTTTACTTTTAAGTCTGAACTGGGGCAAATTTAACATACAAGGATCACTTCATTCATTGTCAGAATCTTTGTTCCCGAATGAAGGTGGGAATGCAGCAGTGCTGCCTAGAGCAAGAAACTATTGGTGTGAATTGAACAGAGCATCTATCAATAATCTTCTGATTTGGGAATGCTCAGTGTAGTATCCACACACTTAGTGCAGAATTGATCCATGGGACACATCACACTCAGGTAGGAAATTTATCAAATCGTTGTAGTGGTAATCAACTAGTCAAAGGTCATGGAGAGCTGTAGGGACTGCCCGATCTAGTGCCTTTGTTTCACTAAGGTGGATTCTTGACTAGTTCTCTGGGCAGAAGCCATTAACAGAGTATATTGCCCATTTTTCTTCACATGTACAAAGCAGTCCAGTGGAGCCGATTCCATGGCCCGTGGATCTGTGCACCTCCATTGCGAGTGAGTTGCACTGCATGGGAGCCATGTGCATGCATGCAGGTTGTGCGCAGGATCTGCAGGCCATAGGATCGGCCCCACCGAGTATTATTCTGCCTAATATTTGGTCTATCGCCTTGTTCCAGCATTCTTAGCCCTTTAGTTCCAAGGTGGCAGTAAAGAGCTGAGGCAAGAGTGGCTGTTCTTGTACTGCTGGGAAATACCTAGCTTTTGGGAGCACTTATGACTGTCGGTATTTCCTCACTATTCACTGAATCCACGCTTCCGCTGTTGTCAAGATTGGTGCCTGTGATTGTCCACCATTTTTAGTGGGGTTTTTTTTTTTGGCATTTTCATTATTTTTCACCAGTTAGTTTCCTGTTTTTTCATCAGTTTCCAGCATTTTATGACAGTTTCCAGCATCAGGACTAGCCCTTGAAATACACAAAACAAAACACAGTTGGTTCCAAAACAGGAACCAATAACGAAAATGATGAAAGTTACGCAGTGAACTTGCGATCACACACAAGCAAATGTAGGCACAGGTCCGGCCTTAGGATTTGTGGGGCCCAGGGCAAAGATAAAATGTGGGGGCCTTGTTGGCCCCTCCCCCTTGGGGATCAACCTCTTCGGTGCCCTGAATGTGGTCATGTTTTGGGCCCCGCTGAGAGGGAGTAGTGCACCCACAATCTGTCCTGGTGAAAACAGAGGCCACTGTGGGGCCCTCAGAAAGAGCAGGGCCCGGCTGCTCCTGCCTAGGAAGAATTACCAGAAATACCGAATACTGGCAATTACCAAATGGGAACTAGGGAAAATAGTGAAACATCTGGTAAGTTTCCCCATCACGTGAGCACAGGTGAACGGTCTGTGTCTGATGGAGACAGCTTTTGCTGCAATTGCTTGCTCCAGCACTCCCAGTCACACATAAGAGATGAAAGCTGGCCCCACATTTCCTCCCCATGGCGCTCCCAGGGCAGGATCTGCAAATCTTGTCTCTTCAGCCTGCATGTTGCTCCTTGACTCTACATAGCCAGCATGTGTGTGCCTCCTCCTTTTGTCTAGCTAGAGAACTGCAGCTGCTAAATTCACTTTAGCTGCTCGGTCACCTCTCAGGAATCTGCCGCTTCTTTACCCCCCCTTGCTGTTTCTCTCACATCTGTCGGGCTGCTGTCACAGTGCATCTTAGTAGGACTGGGCCTCCTGATCCTCTTGCTTTAATATGTTCCCTGCCCCTCCACACAATATTAAAATATATTTAGTATTCAGCGATTTAGATCATGACCTTGTGTAATTATTGACACCTCTTTAATTTCTCCTTCCATCCATAGCCCCACGCCGGGTACAGCTGCTGTGGCACATGTATATACATCATTGTTGCTAGCACAAGCTGATTGGCATTCATGCTTGAGTGTCTTTTTATTTTCTCCTTGGCTGCTGGGAGCAGCCTGAGTAGCTCGGAAACTAAAGAGCTTCATCTATTAGGCGTGACAGATTTGTATTCAGCGGTAAATGCCTGACCTTGCTCAAACTCCCTCATCCATTCCCATCTTTCCCTCCCTAGATGAAAGATTCTGCTTAACTCCTGCTTGCCGTCTGTTGCCTTGGAAACATGGACTAAGCAGTTCAGCCTAAGAGAATAACTAATAAGAGGATATATCCATTTTAAGAATTAAACAAAACAAAAAAAACATTTAAAAGAAAATTGGTGCTCAGCATATCCCTAAGTGTAGGGAGCTTTCAAAGGGAGGATTTTCAATGCAATCAAACAAACATGAATTCTCTGTTAATATTCCCCCACAGTGAAATGGGCTAATAAGTGAATTGTAATGCTAAAACCTTCCAGCTGGAGAACAATGCATTTAAGCTTTCAGTTTCCGTGTATGTTACGTAACAGGAACAGAATACTTTGGCAAGAAAAGTGCTATTACTGACTTAGCTACTGTACAAGGAGGCGGGGAAAGCATATGCATATACGTTTGTGTGTTATGAGAGAGGCTTTAGCCCTGGGAGATCCATTACTGATGTCTATCATCCGCAGTCATTTCCCTCCTTTCGCCTCCTCCTCCTGATTCCTCTGCTAAACGAATTCCCTCTTTAACCCTTCAGAGTTGGATAATATAGGCCCAAGTATAGCTTGATTTCTGCAGTGATGGCCAAATGCAGCTCTGATGTCAGGAAGGTGTTGCAGCCCTTACACCAGGGTTGAGTTTGGTATTGAGATCTTATGAATCCTTCAACAAGTCAAGTTTTCCCAAATGCACCCTGAATAAAATTTACACACGACAGAGAGGGTCTGACTGGGGCAAAGATATGAAGAGGTAACACCTTTCACCATTTACGAGAACAGATAACTTCATCTATTTGGGTACCCACCCAACATGCAAAAATTGTTCTGCAAAATGCTGACCAAGTTAAATGCCTAGAGTTATCTTACCCCCCCCCTTGAAAGAGGACATTATTATTATTATTATTATTATTAATAATAATAATAATAATAATAAAATTATTATTATTAGCATTTATATAGCACCAGCAATATACCTGGCACTTTACAAACAATAAGATAGACACGGTGCCTGCCTGAGAGCTTCCAATCTAAAGACAGGGGGAGGGGAGACAGGGAAGGGGGAACAGAGGAAGAGACAAAGGATGCAACATTCATGAGGATGCGAGAACTCACGTACACTTTCTTGGCTTGGATACAGTAAATTGGGAGTTTACAGATAACAACTGGGGGATAATCCTGGGTGGGGATGATTAGCAGGAGTTCAGAAGGGTGGAGTGGGAGAGGTGGGTTTTGAGGAGGGATTGAAGGTGTGGAGGGTGGGGGCAAGGCGGACGAGGGCAGGGAGGGAGTTCCAGGTGTGCGGGGCAGCAAGAGAGAAGGGACAAAGGCGGTTGGGAGAGCAGGGGATGGTGCAGGGCTGCATTGGTTCCAGTGCAGCCCTACAACATGTATTTTTTATAGGTATCCTCTTTTAAAGGGGAGCTATGGTAACCCTATCAATGCCTGTTCATCATATTTGCTCCCCAAAATCAGTGTGGCTCCCATAACTGTTTGGCTAACATTGCTGTACTAACACCTCCGCTTCTGAGAGCCACATATAAATATAACATAATGGAAGGGTTATTATATCCCAAAGCCAGACTACTGCTCAGGAATGCACTTTTTGCTTGTTAACTTTTAACTACAACTCATTTGCTATAGCTGGTAATTAGGTAAATGCTATTTTGTTATGATCGCATTTGGAATAGAAACCACTGGATGTAACTTTTCTTTCACTATAAACATTTTGCAGATGTTCACATTGGGTGTAAACAGATGGACTGCGCCCCCCCACCCCCTGTTCTGCTCTGCCCCACCCCCAGATGGGCCATCCATCTAAAGGTGGGTCTCCAGATGATGCGGTGGAGCAGAAGCAGAGTAGGCACCATTTCCAGAGCACCACCAGTGGAGCTGGCCAGCCAAACCTGGGGCACCAGCCCGAGGCAGAGCTGTGGTTCATCTGCTCCGCAGATGGCAACTGCAGCTCTGCTTTGGGCCAGCGTTGCCCCGGGCAATGGCAGAAAGTTGAGGTCAGCAACCTAGACTGTCGGGTGATCTGCCCACAACTCTATGGTGCAGGTGGTGGTTGGGGTTGAAGCAGGCGTGGTCAGACCCACGTCTATCTAAAGACACCCATTCTGCATTATGGTTCCGTTCATTCCTCTCGGGGAGAAGCCAGCGGGTGGTGCTGGGGGACGAGACATCGTGCCCCCGCACCTTATCATGTGGCATCCTGTCTCCATTACTATTTAACGTATACATGCAGCCCTTGGGGGAGGTCGTGAGAGAGTTTGGGGTGCGGTGTCACCAATATGCTGATGATACTCAGCTGTACCTCTCCTTTTCAACTGACCCAGACCCTGCTGTCTCGTTGCTGTCCCAGTGTTTGTAGGCCGTGGCGGGTTGGATGCGGCAGAGCAGACTAAAGCTCAACCCCAATAAGACGGAGGTGATGTTGGTGGGGAGAGCGAGGGAGGTAGTGGCTCCCCTGATAGGGGGAGTTCGCCCTCCTATAGCTCAGAAGGTCCAGAGTCTGGGAGTGATATTGGACGCAGACCTCCGCCTGGAGCGGCAGGTGGAGGCAGTCTCTAAGGCTGCCTTCCGCCAGTTGTATCTGGTGCGTAGGCTGCGTCCGTTCGTCTCCGGCCCGGCCCTGGCCTCCCTCATCCATGCCTTCGTCACCTTGAGGCTGGACTACTGTAACGCGCTCTACGTGGGGCTTCCCTTGTTCCTGGTTCGGAGGCTGCAGCTAGTTCAGAATGCGGCAGCTCGTCTCCTTATGGGGACGGGTCGTCGGGAGCACATAACACCTGTGCTCCGGACTCTGCACTAGTTGCCAATAGCATGCCGAGCTAGGTTCAAGGTTTTAGTGTTGATCTATAAGGCCCTTCACGGTCTGGGCCCCTTGTACCTCAGGGATCGCCTCACCCTCTGTGCCCCAGAGCGGCTCCTTCAGTCAGCCAGGGGTGCCTTTCTGGAGGTCCCCCGCGTAAAGCGGGGGGCCACAATGGAGAGGGCATTCTCGGTGACTGGGCCGCGTCTTTGGAACTCCCTTCTGGAGGAAGCTCGCCTGGCCCCAAGCCTGTTGTCATTCCGGCGGTGTTGTAAAACCTGGTTGTTCGCCCAGACCTTTGGGGGGGAGGGGAGGGTGGGTTAGGGTTTTTGTTCATCTCCCCTACCCTGTCTATTGTTTTAATGTTTAAGTTGTATCCCGGGGTCCTGTTTTAAAGTATTTAATTTGTTTGAGTATTTTAAATTGTTTATATGTGTTTTCTATTTGTTTTTATGACTGTTGGAAGCCGCCCCGAGCTGTTGTCAGGAGGGGCGGGGTACAAATGCAAGAAATAAATAAGAAATAAATTATGCTTTTGTAGTTCAAGCTATGCATTGATCTATTCTTGATCCCGACTGAGGAGTAATGTAGAATTAAGATTGCTTATAAACCCTCCACTTCGGTAAACTACTGCTGTTGCAAACATAGGTGACTTGTAACTGTCAATAATGGAGATGGGTGGGTACAGGAGTGGGGACTGGGAAGGCAGCTCTATAGAATTCTATGGGGCTTCCCAAAATCTGGGGGAGCTACGTGCCCTACCTGCAATTCGCTTATGGTTGCAAATATCCTAGTTAATAGTGTCAATGTCGTCTTGTGTCAGCGTGCACTATCCTGAACAGCAAAAGACTGGTGGGTCTTGACTATTTTGGCAGTCACCAATTGTAACTCGCAAAGCAACCAGATATCTCGACTGATGTTATTGACAGCAGAGCCTTCTAGCAATGCACTTCTAAAAATGATCCCTAAGGAAACCCAGTGGAGTAGCTTTTGTGTTTTCAGATCTGATAGAGTGATTAGATTTCTCATGTTTTTACAGGCTCGGCACTATTTCTGTCCAATAACATGATGATGTTTTACTGTGGACTTTTTGATTCAGCAGATGATTATCACTATATGCCATCTGCCACTAGGGAGAGCTAGCGAGTCATGGATGGAAACCACTTTAAGTTCACACTACTGCTCTTATGTGTGTGTGTGCATTTTTGTGCGTAAATGATAGAGAAGATGAATTTGGCTTTCTAACCACTTTAGGCTTAAGTCAGATATACCATATCTAAGCCTTTACAGGGTGTATAGTGACAAAAAGTGGAAATGCCAGGCAAGTGACTGCAATAATAGATTTAAGGGGGTTGCGGGAGGGTGGGAAGAGATCATGTTTAATTGTTGCAAGCAATGATCAGAATGATTATACTTCTTGTCCATATTTAATTCTAGAATGTGGATACAGCTATCACTGCTATGAAACTTCATTCAATACACGTAAAGCATGCCCATAAAATAACTCTGAAATTAAGCAAAAAGGAGAGTAGAGACAACATAATAAAGATGCTTAGTAGAGGGAGAGGGGAAAAAAAAATAGGGATGGGCAAACAGATTGCAGTTTGGGTTCAGCCGTTCGGTCCGATTCGGTTTGCCCGTTCGGTTTGGCCGTTCGGTTCATTCGCCGCGTTCCAGTTCAGCAGTTCGGTTTGGTTGTGTTCGGTTCGGGCATTCAGAAAAAAGGCTCTCTGTGCGAGGAATTATGGCCCCAGACCCATGACGCTGGGTCCTGGTACTAGAGTGACAGCTTCTAAGTATTGGCCACAACCCTCCCTGCCTGTAACTTGGCCCCAGAACCCTGGCAGCAGGTCCTGGGGCTGGAGTGGCTGTTTCTTGATGTGGTGGAAGGACATCACCTCCGTGTGAGGAATGATGGCCCCAGACCCATGACGGTGTGTCCTGGGGCTAGAGCGGCAGCTTATAGGTATTGGTCACAGCCCTCCCTGCCAGTAACTTGGCCCCAAAACGCTGATGGTGGGTCCTGGGGCTGGAGTGGCTGTTCCTTGATGTGGTGGAAAGACATTGTATCCGTGTGAGGAATGATGGCTATAGACCCATTATGGTGGGTCCTGGGGCTAGAGTGGCAGCTTCTAGTTCTTCTTCGAAGATCTCCACAATTCTCACTCTTGGGATTCACTTCCTTTTCTGCAGGCACCAGAGACCTTGTTGTCATCAGTCTCCAGGCAGAAAGCCTGGAAAGATCTAGAATATGGTGAGGGCTCCGCCCCTCCATCCCCCCTCCCGTCCTGTCAAAAGAGCGGGCTCAAGATCTCGCGAGAACAGGACTGCATAAATAGGGGGAGGAGCCCTCACCACCTCAGTTCCTTCCAACCGCATCGCGTTTGGAAGACCTTCAGCACTTTACAGTGCTTGTAAGTAGTAAAAATAAAAAAAATAAGATTAGAAAATTAAGAAGAACTACTTGAGTGCAGTACCCTGGCCCATTGGGTTCATTCTCCGGGCTGCACCCGCTTTCACACACAGTTGCCAGCCCACAAGCAGGCGGGCTTAAACGCTGCCTCAACTGTCCAGATACATTCTCCGTGAGTGACCGTGCCTCGGAGAGATCCATAATACTCTGACTTGTAATTCCTGCTCTGTCCTGTCTACCAGAACAAAGCGGGCTAGGGCTCTCCACGTCCAGACATTCTAACAAAAAGGCCACTTCAGGGTGGTGAAGAGGGGCTTCTCCAGCTCCCCACCCGGTACTCACTAACCTCTGAGTTGAATCTGGAGCCTGCAGCTGCTGCTTCTCCATCGGGACCACTAAGTGCTCCCGGTACCACTGGTACACTACCGCTGGTACCGCTGGTGCTGTACCAGGCGATCGCGACTCGTGCCGCTCCATTGGGACCACTAAGCGCTCCCTGTACCACTGGTACATTCTTTGAGGAAATCCAGTCTATGGTACGGGCATCAAACAGGGAAGTCTCCCATTCAAAGAGCGCCTCCCACACCACAGAGTGCAGTACCAGGCACCCGCAACTCCTGCTGCTCCATCAGGACCACTAAGTGGTCCCGGTATCGCTGGTACAATCTCTGAGTAAATCTCAACTACGGTATGGGTCTCAAACAGGGAAGTCTCCTGTTCAAAGAACGCCTCCCGCACCATAGAGTGCAGTACCAGGCACCCCCGTGAGGAGAAAAAGAAAAGGAGAAGAAGCAGAGGTACCGGCATGGCGGACACCCCACGTTCCGTGGAAGTAGAGACTCTTTTCTTGGAACCAGAGCGTTCTCTCACAGTGTAATTGTCACCAGTTCCCACGGTACCGTCCAGTGCTCAGCAGCTACACAAGCAACTGCACCCTTAGTGGTGACCTTACCGCTGCACCCTGAATGGCACAGAGACACTTGCTCTATTTCTCACCTCAGTGAACACCACAGACATCATATATCACGCTCTAGATCTCCTCGGTACTGCACAATGCACACGGATCATTCTACCACATCCGTGCAGAGGTCTCCTCCTGGACCGCTCGCAACTTCCTTTCTGTACCATAGGAACCAGCAGACCCGCTCCCCTTGCTCCTGCTGTTCACCATATGAAGACTCCCGGTACCGATGGTACCATTATGCCTCCTGGTACCACTCTTGATTCCGGAGCAGATCGCCACCATATCCTTCACAGTCTGACTTGAGACTCCCGGTACCGACGGTACCATTATGCCTCCTGAGACCGCTCCCAATCCCGGAGAAGATCACCACCATATCCTTCATGGTCTGACTTTGAGCATCTGGAGCGTGCAATTCACCCACCACCCACTCGTATGCCAGCAGGCGCTTACCTGCCGCCGCTGCCTCCTCGTGTTCCTCCTACAGCTACCATTTCTCCCCCACGTCCTCCTGAGGTGCCATCAGTTCAGGCCCACCTACCAACCTCTGAGAACCACTTTCCTTAGCACTCTACTAGGAAATCCACCATCAGACTGCCCTGCTTCTGAGCTGCCTGGGCCTGCTCTTGGGATCTCATCAGGGAGATCTGTATCCCCATCTTCCTCTTCCTCCTCACCCATCCTTGAGGAGGATGAAACTTATCACCCCCTCCCAACTTTGCCATTGCTCGGAGGACACTAAGACCTTTCAGGCCATGCTAAGAGATTAGTTTCAACTCCGCCAAAACTGCCCACTAAGATAGTCAGAAGACTCAGTCAGGCCCTGTGTTTGGGATCCTTGGTACTAGGGAGTTGGGACATATTATGCTCCCTATGCTCAACCAGCTCGTGGAGTATTCCACTTATGTTTGGAATAAACCCTCCTCAGCTGTTCCTACCAACAAGTTGGCAGACTCTCTGTATGCTATTCCTAAGGAAGGGGCCAACATCTTCCTCAGACATCCTCCCCCTAATTTTCTGCTTATTGCTGCAGCCTCTATCAAACCTTGGGCAGGGGGTATCCAGCCTTCCCCCATCTGACAGGGAAGGGAGACGTCTAGATGTCCTTGGCTGAAAGATTTTTTTCCTCAGAGATGTGTCCCTTAGGACATCCAACTTGGCCTCCGCTCTGTGTGGATATCAACATTGGCTTTGGTCACAGCTTAGTAAGACCACTGACCCTAACCAAATCACCTCTATTCAGAAGGAAGGGATGCAAATTGCCCAGCCTCAGCTAATGGCGAATATGCATAATACTGATTCCAACATTAGGGGTATGGCATCTGCCATTACACTCAGGAGGCATGCCTGACTCCGTTCCACTGCTCTCACCCCTGAAAACAAGGCCCGCATAGAGGATTTGTCTTGATTGTGAAGGCCTTTTTTTGCTTCATCTATGATGAAACTCTTAAAACCATTAAAGAAACTAGCCAGACGGCCAGGTCTGCTGGAGTGATCAGAGCTGTAAGGAAGAAATTTTACCTGTCCGCTGCTCCTTATTCCTACCCCCAAAGCAGCGCTCTACGTACTCCTACCACGCGGAGTGATGTCTTTTCACAAAAGTACCATCAAACCCAGGTCCCTCTTTTCTCAACCTCGAAGGAGGTTCAATAAGCAGAAACGGTGAGGGAGACCTTCCTCCAATTCGTCCTTAGGGCAACCTCCCAAGGCTCGATTTTATCCTGTGTCAGATTAAATGCAAGGAGGAGGTTCCGCCCTCCTTCCGTAACCATCTCCTGATATTCTTTTACCAATCGGCGTCCCTCACCAGTAGTTGCTGGGTCAGGGAGATAATTCAGTCTGGATATGCCATACGATTCCTTTCCTTTCCCCCACATAACTGAAATACTTCTGGAAGTTAAGAAGCTTCTATTAAAAAGGGCTATTGAGGAAATACCCTTCTTGGAACAGAATACCGGGTTTACTCCCATTTCTTTGTGGTCTCCAAAAAGGATGAGGGTTTCAGACCCATCCTAGATCTCAGATCTCAAAGATGCATATTTCCACATACCTCGGGAAAATGAAAATAAAAGTTTCCCGTATCTGGAACGTTTGGTTCTAGTAGCTTCTTCTATAGACAGCATGCTGAATCATATTCATGTTACCGTGACACTTTACAAGCTCTGGGATTAATCGTGAATATACAGAAATCCTATCTCCAGCCAACAAGTCGTCTCCAATTCATTGGAGCTCTCTTGAACACAGATCGGTCCAGAGCCTACCTCCCGCTGGACAGATTTCATACGCTCAGATGTATTATAGAGTCCTTACACTCACAAAGCACCAGGACAGTCCACTTCTTTCTCCACCTTCAAGAATTTCTGGCCTCCACCACAGCAGTGACTCCATATGCACGTCTGCATATGAGACCCCTTCAGCAGTGACTCAAGCACGTTCACCTTCCTGCCCTCCATCCCCCCACCATGAAAATGACTCTCCCAAACGAGGTCTGCCAAACCTCATTTGGTGGACAGATTGCGCTCACGCGCTACAGGGTACTGAGCCTCCTGTTGTAACGCTTCCATCTCGACAGATGCCTTCCTAACAGGCTGGGGAGCTCACAGAGATCACCTCAAGGTCCACGGCCTTTGGTCCCAGGTTGAGAGGCGCCTTCTCATAAATACACTAGAACTCAGGGCCCTCCTATCACATTTAATGGGCAAGAATATCTTAATCATCACAGACAATACTGCCACCATGTGGTACCTCAAGAAATGGGGGAGCCCGATCCATGTGCCTATCTCTCGAGGCAGAAGCTGTCTAGAACTGGAGCGTCAATCACGATATCCACCTCCAGGCTATTCATCTTGCAGAGCAGGAGAATTCTATTGCAGATCAACTCAGTTGTTAAACATCTGACCACCAGGCATCTTCCGAGAATAGGGTACCCCGTCCATATATCTATCTTCCACTACAGAGAACACAAAGCTCCCCATGTTTTGCAGCCATGCAGGGTTAGCACCAGGATCGATCTCAGACGCATTCGCGATCTCCTGGACTGGGGACTTCCTTTGTGCCTTTCCCCCAACACCTCTCCTGCACAAGGTGCTTTCCAGGATCTGATCAGATCACACCCACATCATTCTCATAGCCCCGTTCTGGCCCAGGCAAACCTGGCTCCAGACGCTCCTGGAACTGACCTCCAAGGTCGCAGACCTCTCTCTCCAACCTGACCTGTTACTCCAATGGGGCACCATTCTCCTCCATGAACTACGCATGTTCCATTTCTGCGCTTGGCTATTCGTTCATGACGGGGGAGGTATTCCCAGAGATTTCAGCTATTCTGCTAAATTTTCGGCGCCCATCCACCCAAGCGTGTTACATGGCCGAATGGACTCATTTTTCTAGAGGGTGTTCTTCCATCAAGATTCCAATGACCTCCCTCAATATGACCCATATTTCCAAATATCGATTACATCTCCAGGAATCGGACCTTTCCCTCTCCGCTAAGGTACCCTTGGCTGCCCTTTTGTCCCCCTTAGAACCGGAGGACACAAATACCCTATTTTCCCATCCCCTGATGAAGACCTTCAGGAACGGCCTTATCAATACCTTTCCTCCCACTACTCAACCGGCCCCCTAGTGGGACCTTAGTCTCATACTTGCAAAATTAATGGGACCGCCATTTGAACCTATGGCCTCTTGTCCAATGGAAAACGTATCCATCAAAACTGCCATTTTAGAGGCTATCCCCTCAGCCCGTAGGGTTACTGAGTTAACAGCCCTCAGAGCCTCTCCTCCTTATATTTGCTTCTCAAAGGACTAGGTGGACCTCAGGACTGACCCGTCATTTTTTACCAAAGGTAGTCTTCCCCTTTACATCTGAATCAGACAAATCTCTTTCACAGTCTTTTTTCAAAAGCCACATGCCTCACGTTCGGAACAGTCTTTACATTCTCTAGATGTAAAGAGAGTTTTGTCATTCTATATCCACCACACTAGACTGATCAGAGCTTCTGATTCGCTATTCATCTGCCATGGCGGACAGAGACTTGGAGTTAAGATTACCTCCCAGACACCGTCGAAGTGGATTCTCGTCTGTATCCAGAGATACTACCTTCAAGCTCAGAGGACAACACTTCCCGTCTCCGAGCACACTCTACTATAGCAGTGGCCACAACAATGGCCAATCTCTGTGGTGTCCGGATTGTAGATATTTGCATAGCTGCAGCCTGGTCCTCTGTTCACACATTCTCTAAACATTTCTCTCTGGACCTAGCGGCTAGATCGGATACCCTAGTGGGAAAAGAACTTTTCCAATATCTATTTTCTTAACTTCCTCGACTCCCACCACCTTGTGGTAGGTGTTATGAACTGCTATTCACTTTCCCAAGAGTGAGAATCACGGAGATCCTCGAAGAAGAAATAGAGGTTACTTACCATTAACTCTGTTCTTCGAGAGAGCTCCGTGTATTCTCACGACCCGCCCTCCTTCCCCTCTGTCTCGGATGTAACTTTAATTCATCTTCCAGGACAGGGTTGGAAGGAACTGAGGCGGTGAGGGCTCCTCTCCCTATTTATGCAGTCTTGTTCTCATGAGATCTTGAGCCCACCCTTTTGACAGGATGGGAGGGGGAATGGAGGGGCGGAGCCCTCACCATATACTAGATCTTTCCAAGCTTTCTGCCTGGAGACTGCTGACAACAAGGTCAAGGAATCCCAAGAGTGAGAATACGCGGAGCTCTCTCAAAGAACAGAGTTACTGGTAAGTAACCTCTATATACATATTGGCCACAGCCCTCCCTGCCAGTAACGTAGGCCCCAGAACTCTGACGGTGGGTCCTTGGGCTGGAGTGGCTGTTTCTTTTTTATGTATATTATAAATATATACTATATATACTATAAATATATACTATATATGTTATTATATATATATACTAGGGGCGGGACCCCGGGCCCATTACCGGCTACCGGATTTACCGGTTACCGGTTTCACAAAAACCAGATTCCCGGATTAAATCTGGTATACCGGTGCCGGATTTATTGCATTGGTTTCAATGGGGCGCTGTGTCCCCATTGAAACCAATGCAATAAATTAAAATAAATTCCCTCCCCCTCCCAGGCTGCGCGGGTGGAAGGGGGGAC
>QEPC01014446.1:4926423-5011745 GCA_003113815.1 Sphenodon punctatus
CACAAAGAACACAGGGAGGGGTACAAAACTGAAATGAAAATCAATCTAATAATAATCCTACTCTAAATAAATCCAAAACTTAAAACAGGGGAAGGGAATCAGGGATGGAATAAGAGGGAGAGGGAAAGGATTCAATGGAGGGGGGAGGGAGGGAGGAAGATTGAACACAGGGAGGGGTAAAAACAAAAAATAACACCTAAATCTATCTAAGCTAAGCTAAATAAATGATACCATGGAGGTAGATGGGTTGGATGGGTGAAATAGGAGGATTGCAATGGACTGAGGAGAACAAAACTGCTGGGAGAGGGAGCTTTCTGAAATGCCTGCTGTTCAGGAACAGTGACTAGCTCAGAAGATGTTGGGAAGGGGGGAGGCAATCAGTTTTGTTTCTTGCTGCGCCCGCCTCACCACAAGCCCCATTGGCTCCGTGCAACCTAATCTGTGGCCAATCGCGGACTGCAAAGCCAGTGGTCTGAGGCAAAAAGGGATGGTGATTCGGCAGGCTGGATGCTACTCCAAGCCTCTCCACCCCTGGTGCCTGAAAGTCTACTCCTCAGCTGACTCCCCCTCCCTGTCACATTTTGCCTTCCAGTCACATGTTTTTGCCACATATTTAATAAAACTGATAGTAAAAATAGAAGACTAAGCTTTCAAGGAGGACATGACAGAAACAATGTATCTTTATAGTCTAGAAACTCTTACAGTGCTATTGTGATAAATGAATGTGGCTCTTGTGATTAGGAAACTTTTCCCACCCGTGATCCAGTGGATAAAGAAGAGGCAGGATGTCAGCTAGTAAAAAGAGGCATACGCTATTCTTCACAAAGGACATTGTTACCTACGGAAGTGTATGACTCTTTTCATCAGTCTCCAAGGTGCCACCCTGCCTCTACCTCTGCCCAACATACTAACATGGTTCACCATCTCTGAACGATTGGAGAAAGTAGAGGATTGGGTGTCAGGAAACATTTAGTCAATTCCTGGCTCTGACAGACTCCTGTGTGACTTTAGGGAAGTCTCCTAATTTATATGTGCCTGTTTTTGTAAACAGTGGAGTTACGCTTATACCTAACTACTTCACAAATAAATGTATATGAAATCAATGAATGATTATGAGGTGCTTACATAATAACAGGCCAAATTCTTCCTAGAAGAAAGGTGGGGAACCTTTTCTCTCCTAGGGACCACTTTGAAAATTAGTAGAAGCTCTGAGGGCCATATAGAAGTTGGGACAGAGGCACTTAATTAATTAATACATTAATTAATCAATTTTACAAAATGTATACCCCACTCTTCCCACCAGAGGCAGCCCAGAGCGGCTAACAACAATAACAAAAATAGAAATATAATATAAAACAATTTAAAAACACTTTAAAACATAATAATCATAACAGGGAGAAGAAAAAAAACAACACTCCACCCACCTCCACCCTTACCCCTCTCCCTTGCCAAATGCGTGATGGAACAGCCAGGTCTTAAAGTTCCTATGGAAGGCCGGGAGGTCCAGGGCCAGACGGGTCCCCACCAGGAGGGAATTCCAAAGACACGTCACGGCAACCGAGAATGCCCTATTCTGCATGGCCCCCTGGGAAACCCAGGGGCCCTACAATATGGTGCCCCAGACGAATGCAGGGGCCGATCTAGAACCCAGGGAGTGAGTCGGTCACGCAAATAAGCAGGGCCGAGGCCTTGTAAGGCTTTTTAGTTTAAAACCAACACTTTGAATCGAGCCCAGAAGACTATTGGCAACCAGTGCAGAGATCGGCGCCCTGGTGTAATGTGCTCCCGGTGGCCCAGCCCCACCAGGAGCCAGGCCGCTGCATTCTGCACCAGCTGCAGCTTCCAAGATGTCACCATAAGTAGCCCCACGTAGAGCGCGTTGCAGTAGTCTAACCGAGAGGTAATAAAAGCATGGATGATCGTGGCCAGGTCAGGAACCGAAACCAGCGGCCGAAGCAGTCGTATCAGATGTAACTGGCAGAAGGCACTCCTCACCACAGCCTCCACCTGAAGATCCAGGCGGAGCTGTGCATCGAGGAGCACTCCCAGGTTCCGTACGTGGGAAGTGAGCGGAGGGCAGACCCCATCAATTGATGGGGCTGTCAACTCTGCCGACTTACCCACTAACATCACCTCCATCTTGTCAGGATTCAGTCGCAGTCGGTTAACCCTCAATCAGTCCCCCACAGCTGCCAAACATTGGGTAAGCACCGAGACAGCTGGGCCTGCGTCGGTCGAAAATGAGAGATACAGTTGGGTGTCGTCCGCATACTGATGACACCTCACCCCGAACTCTCTGATCACCTCGCTGAGCACCTGCATACACACGTTGAACAGGAGAGGGGACAAAACCGAACCCTGCGGGACCCCACACAGGAGGGCTCAGTAAGATGAAAAAGAATCACCGAGTACCAACCGCTGAGTTCTTCCGGTCAGGAATGAGCAGAACCATTCAAGAATGATACCGCCCACCCCTGCACAGTCCCACAGGCGTGTCACCAACATCTCATGGTAAACGGTATCATATGCTGCCGACAGATCTAAAAGGGCCAATAGGGTCGAACGACCCTGATCCTTTTCCTGGCGGAGATTATCCACCATGGCCACAAGTGCTGTCTCAGTGTCATGATCCAGACGGAAGCCAAACTGTGAAGGATCAAGATAAGCGATGCGGTCAAGATGCTTCTGGAGCAGCAGAGCCACTACCCATTCAATAACCTTCCCTAAAAAGAGAAGGTTAGAGTCAGGCCGACAGTGGCAGGGGAGTCAGCACCAAGCGATGGCTTCTTGAGCAGAGGCCAAACCACCGCCTCCTTGTGACAGCCCAGCACTCTGCCCTCCTGCAGGGAGGCATTGACCACCCCACCCAGCAATGGCCCTATTGTCTGCCGGAAGCTCTTAACCAGTCAGGACGGGCACGGATCTAATTCACAAGAGGTGGCTCAAACAGCCCCAAGCACCCAAACCACATCAGCGGGTGTCACCGACTGAAAGTGATCCCACAAAATTGGACAAGCTGGGGCTTCTACAACCTCTACCTCATCCACTGCATTAAGTGTGGCATCGAGATCATGGTGAATACGAGTGATTTTCTCTGTGAAATAATCCACAAAAGGTCACAGAGGGCGGAAGATGACTCAACCCCCGGGTTGAGGGAGGCTGAACTGACCAGCTCCCGTACAACCCGGAACAGCTCCGCTGGATGGGATTCCGTGGACACTATGAGGGCAGCAAAGAACTCCTTCTTTGCTGTCCGCATAATCACGGCATAGGCTCGTAACCTAGCTCTATGCTGCAATCTGTTGGCTTCAGCTTAAGATTGATGCCACTTTCGCTCCAACCGCCGCCCCTCTTGCTTCAAGACCCGCAGTTCTTCGGAGAACCAAGGTGGCCTGTGAGGCCGCCATCTGGGGAACGGACACCTGGGAGCCATTTGATCGATGGCCTCTGTCAGCAAAATATTCCATAGCTTGTTGAGGTCATCGATGAGAGGGCTGTCGAGGTCAGAGGGTAATTCCCCCAGAGCACCTAGAAACTGCACCGGGTCCATCAACCTCCAGGGGTGGACCATTCTAATAGGTTCTGCACCCTGCCGGGGACAGATATGTGCTAAAAGGGAAGTCTGCAGGAGGTAACGATTCATCCATGACAAGGGCACAGTTGATATCTCCCCCATTAATGGAGCACCCGCCTCAAGGGTGTCCTCCAAGATGTGTCGGGCCGTTGACCCTCTGGGACAGGCCCATGGTTGCCATGGCAGCCGTGAATTCATGCTCGGCTCCCCCGAACACCCTATCAGCTTGAATGTTGAGGTCCCCCAGGATCAGCATGCAGGGAGGCTGCTGTACTGGTAGGTGCACTGTATACCAGCAGCACTCCCCAACTGTCCCCTGCCAAATCAAACACAAGATGGAGACCTTCAATGCGTACCATGGGCCGCACTGGGTACCTCATTACAGACCACCCCTCTTTAAAAATCATAGGTACACCACACCACACCACACCACGTCCCTCCAACCGCGGCTGGTGCTGCACAGAATACACGTCTGGAACAAGATCAGCCAGGATAGGCCCCGATTCATTGTCCATCCAGGTTTCCGCAATACACACGAGATCGGAGGCACAGTCCAGGATCACCTCCTGGACTGTTGTTGCCTTATTCGCCACCGACCTCGCATTTAACAGCACCAAAACTGGGCTGATAGCCCCCTGGCCAGAATCCACTTGCTCATCTGCTTGGGGAGGGGTAAGTGGGACATGCACTAGGCATCTGTCCCGCCTCACCACTCCCACTCTCCTCCCCCTGAGACCATATCTCCCCATGCCCATCACGACCCCAATAGCCATGCCTACCCCCCCCAGCTGCCCCCCCAACCCCCATCCCCAGCTGCCCCAGACTGCAAGGGAGATATGGGCCTGCTCCTGCGGCCACCGCCACCTCTGCTGTCAGCTCCATGTGGGGGGTAGAGGGTGGAAAACTGCCCCTGCGGATGTGCTTAGGAAGAGGAGGATCCAGATCATGGATCTGTGCCATGAATCCATTCCCATATTCTTGTGTGTATGCCCTCATCTCTCTTGGCTTCCCCTGAACTCAGTTTTTCAGTGCTATGGGGAAGGAAATGGATCCGTGGGCTATATCAAGGATCTGAAAAGGGGTCACATAAAAACTAGTCATGGGTGGCATTTAGCCCCCGAGTCTGAGGATTACTGCCCTCCCTAAACCTAGAACGTAGGTACACAGACATTGACAATGCTACCATCTAAAATGAAGAATGTACACAGTGTTTTCTTTGGCTATGAAAAATATGTTCTTATTAAATTAAAAATAGAAGAAAAAGCTTTGCAGACATATTTTAACTATTGAATTATCACTAGTCTAAAGAGCTGCAGTTAAGGTCAAAGATAGAGAAACTGCTTAAAGAAAATAATTAAATTGTTACCAGAACTAAGTGTCGTGGGAGTCCATTGAACAGACCTACACACAGAGGAAAAACCATAACTGGAATTAGGTTGTCTGTGCATGTAAGGCAGGACTGAAACCTTAACAGAAGACTGCAGGAGATCTCTTTACTAATTGAACCGGTGGTCCAATAGTATACAGTGGGTAATTCCACACAGATGGAGGGGTGCACAATCCCAGAGCAAGTTGTGGGGTGCACCCCCACATCTGTCTGCTTGCAACCACACCTGGGTCCATTTTAAATGGACCTGGCAGCTGCCAGGGCCCTCCCTCAAAGCGTAGCATTGCAGGCAGATTGCCTTCAGTGCTATGGCATTGCAGGGGCAACCCCCAGCTAAGTCTGGGGCTGCAGCAACCATCCACTGAGCAGGTGGAAGACAGACCTGCCTCAGGCCATCGTCCCGGGGCTGGGCTGCCCACTTTGCTAGCGGTGCTCCGGAATGTTCTTGAGCACCGGTGGTGGAGCAGTCCCGGAGCAGGGACAGCCTGCCCCACCTCTGTACCACCTGCACATCTGGTGGGCCGTCTTTAAATGGATGGCCCTAGGGTTTCTATATATGCAAATATTTAGAGGACACTTATGAGAAATGCAGGTTGCAGGGCTGCACTGGGGCATATGTAGCCCTGTAACCTGCATTTTCATAAGGGTTCACTAAGTATTTGCGTATATGAAAACCATAGATGGATCACCTGAGGATGAGGCAGTACAGAGGTGAGGCAGCTGTCTATGTGAAGACACTCATTGTTGAAGGACACATTGAAGTCTAAGGAGGGAGGGAGGCAACAGTAGGGGTGTTAATGTCATTTTCATTATATCAATAACGATAACAAAAATTGCAATTTTCGTTTTCATTATTGCAATAACAAAAATGACAAAAATTAATAATGAAATCAATAACACTAACAAAAGTCATATTTATTTCTTTACTGTCTGGCAACCTGGCATGTGTTTTTTGGAGGAAAATGTGGAGAGGGGAGGAGGGAGCTGACATCTCGGAGCCAGAAACTGTTGAATTCTTGAACTGGGAGAGGAAGGACCCACAAGCAGATCCCAGCAGTTGAATGGGACCTTGTGATTCCTCAGTGCCTCTGCCTCCCAGAACCAATCAGGAGGGCACTGCAACCCTTAATATTGCAGGGCTGGGCAGCTTCACTCTGTGTTAGCTCTCTTGCTTGTCAGGCTGCTTCTCTCTCTCTCTCCTGTGTGTACCTAAGGAATAAGGACTGGGTGGTAGAGAAGGGAATAAGGGATATAATAATATATATATATTATTCCTTAGGTACACACAGGGATAGAGAGAGAATAGAGATAGTAGATATTAGGGATGTGCAAACGCAGTTCAGAGTTCGGGACGAACGACGGCTGAACAGTTTGGAAAAGTTCGGATGACTTCGGGGGTGGGGAAAACATGACTGGAAGTCGGGAAAAACGTGACTGGAAATTGGAGGCAGCTGAGGAGCAGACTTCCTGGCACCAGGGGTGGAGACCAGGGGTGGTTTCAGGGTCAAATGATACCGATACCGGAAAAAAAAATCGAATTCGGTTTTGGTATCAAAAGCGCTATTTTGGCTGTTTGGCCAAGTTCAACTTAACCGAACTCCGCCGAACCCAACAGCCGAACCCAAACTCGGATTTCAGACCGAATAACCAAACGTCCGAACCGCATTCTGTTCACCCATCCCTAGTAGATATACATGTGACTTTTCCTTTTCCCTTCCCATATCTGTCTCCCTCTGTCCATATATTATATAGGTATAGATATTAGGTGTGTGTGTGTGTGTGTGTGTGTGTGTGTGTGTGTGGAGAGAGAGAGAAATATTAAGATTCTAGGCTGTTTTATTATATATATTAGGATATAGGAGCATTTTGTATTATACATAGGTTAGGTTTAGCTTAGATTCTGTATATATTATATAAATAAAACTACCTATTGTGTACAATATACATTACTGTGTGCAGTTCTGTATCACAATGAGAAGGGAAACGAGTTCAACTTCTGACAATAATTCTTCATTGGTGGGCAAAATTGATACCAATACCAAAAAATAAAATCTCTGTTTGAAATTGGTACCGATACCGACAACGATAAAGAAAAACGTTTTGTTATTAACAAAAATGAAAATTACACATTTTAATAACAAAAGCGATAACAAAAAACAAAAAAAATGACATGGGACCCCGGTGCACACCGCTATTGAGCAGTAGAAAACTCAGCGGCAGAAACAAAGGGACTTATGACTAATTTATTATGCAGACCAAAGCAAAAACCAATTGGCAAATAATGAGAAAAAAAATAAGGAATTTGAGAAATGGCTGCGAAGGCGGCAATCGGCCTGAGAAGCTCATGTGAGTTAGAAAAGGTAAGTGCATTGGTCAGAAGTGTAGCTAGGTCAGGATGGGCCCCGGTGCAGAAGACGGAATGCCCCGCCCCCCCAGGTTGCAGGGGACACGGGTGCACCGAGAAGTGTGGGCTCCCCAGGTCTGAAGGCCCCAGTGCAGCTAAACCACTTGTCCCTCCCTACTATACCTTCACCCTTGATATTGGTGGATTTAAAAGAAGGCAAAATACCTGAGCTACTGAACTGTTTTTAGAAGAGACTGGACTCTGTGGCCATGAATTAAAATGTGTTCATAAGAACAAAGGGACAGACCTGTGCACTGGAGTGTCGCCACTTGGAAATGCTGTAAATCCTCTTGTAAACGAGGCAGTCACTGAATGAACTATAGACTAAATCAGTCACAGTAGCCTTAGTATAGAACTGATGAAAGCAAGGCACTGGGTTACCCACTTGACAGCGTGGATTTTATTTCTGGTAGGTTTGATGTTTTCTTTTTGGTTTGAACTTTGCAAGGAAAGCTAGTGGTGAAAAGAAAAAGGTTTGATCCCACTCTAAGGGATATAAATAATACATTTATACCAAACATAGAGATACTTATTGAGAAAGCTTATCCTTGATGTGAACAAAGAAGCCCGTTCTGTTACCACTATGAAATTGTTGTTAGCATAACTTTGCCCACAGGACAGCCTATATAGGTTCTTCTGTAGTCTTCAGCAACCAGACTGAAAAGATGGGTGTAGCCCTCTTCAGAGTTGCCAGTAGGTTTTGATGAGAGGAGCACAACAACTGCCACACCTTATTATTTTTTTGAAGCATGCGTCTAGGTTGTCTGGTTGTCGAGAGATTCCTGGAAATGCCCACAGAATGTCAAACCCCTGCAATGATTCATGCTGTCCAGCCCATGCTGTAATCTACAGGGCCAGTTTTAGAACAATAGTTCTACGAGGTATGAGCTGCCTCACACATCTCAGTCATGGCCTTGTTGACTCTGATTCTCTGGCTATTGAACCTAACATTTTTTTTCATGATGCTATGAAGTAGGACTGAAACAAGAATCAGTTTGTTTATCATGGAAATCTTGTGAGAAGCGAGAATTGTTATCGAGAGCTTGGGATGAGTTTGAGATCTTGGAGAGAATCTTATCCAAATTTACCATGTACCATTTACTGTGACTTATCATATACCTATTTACCATGTATTATTTACCGTGTACCACATTCGTCCCGGTAATGTGCATATACAAATTGGCCACCACAGCTGTTTTGTGCATGCAAAGCTCTCTTCCAGGGTGGCGCGGGCAGTGGTGCCACCATTTTGGAAAAGGGAAGCCATTTTGCGCATGCACATTACCAGGATGAACGCGATACATGGTAAATCGGTATTATTATTATTATTATTATTATTATTTATTATTTATTAGCAAGTATTTATATAGTGAAAGCAATGTACCTGGTGCTTTTAAAAGTAATGGAATAGATACAGTCCCTGCCCTCGGGCTTGCAATCTGAGAGACAGAGGGGCTGGTTGAGGGGTGGGGAGATGAAGGAAGGGGAACAGAGAGAGAAACAAGGGGTGTAACATTCATGAAGATGTGAGGTCCCAGGAGGCACGTGGTTGGCTTGGTTACATCGAGAATGATGGCTGGCCAGACCATATGGTGAGGATATGAATACACAGATCTCAGGTAACATATTGTACTGGATGGAGGGTATCAGCAGGAGTTAGGTGAGGGGAGAGAGGAGTCAGGGAGGGCAGAGCAGAGAAGGTGGGTCTTGAGGAGGGATTTGAAGGTTTGAAGGGAGGGGGTGAGGCGGATGTGGGCAGGGAGGGAGTTCCAGGCATGGGGGACAGCTAGGGAGAAGGGACAAAGGTGGTTAGGGGAGCAGGGGAGGCGTGGGAGAGTGAGAGAGGGGACAGAGGAGGAGTGGGAGTTCACTGACTGGAGTACGGAGGGAAATTAGTTCAGAGAGGTAGGAGGGAGCAAGATTGTGAAGAGCTTTATAGGTGAAGACTAGAAGCTTGTGCAGGATTCGTTCAGGAAGGGACAGCCAGTGAAGAGAGGAGAGGAGGGGCTGTATGTGTTCGAAGCGACGGGCGAGGTGGATGATCATGGTAGCAGAGTTTTGGATGGAGATAAGGGGAGAAAGGGAAGAGCATGGGAGGCCAGTGAAAAGGAGGTTACAGTAATCGAGGCAAGAGATGACCAGGGCATGAACAAGGGTTTTGGCAAAGGAAACAGAGGGAAAAGGGCAAATCTTAGCAATGCTATAGAGTGAGAAGAGACAGAATTTGGCAACCGAGTCAATGTAGGGTTTTTTAAAAAGGGGTGAGTCAAAGATGAAGCCTAAGCTACAGACTTGGGGGACGGGAAGGATGGTGACCCCGTCGATAAGGATCAACAGGGAGGAGGGAGAGGAAGGGGTGGGGGAGATAAGGAGTTCAGTTTTAGCCATGATGAGTTTGAGTTGGTGTTGAGACATCCAGGTAGAGATATCAGAGAGACAGCTGGTGAGGCAAGCTTGAACAGATGGAGAGAGAGAGGGAGTAGAGAGATAGAATGTGATCAGTGTAGAGGTGATATTGGAAGTCTTGAGAAGCAATGACTTTGCCTAGGGGCAGGGTGTAGATAGAGAAGAGAGGGCCAAGGACAGAGCCTTGGGGAACACCAACCAAGAGGGGAAAGGAGGAGTAGGTGGAGTTATCAAGAAACACCTTGAAGGAGCGGTAAGAGAGGTAGCAGGAGAACCAGTCGAGGATGGAGCCACGGAAGCCAAAGGAGTGAAATGAGTCCAGAGCAGTTTCAGTAGAGTGAAGGGGCAGAAGCCAGATTGGAGGGGGTCAATGGAGGAGTTGTTGGAGAGGAAGCTGAGGCATCAGGAGTAGACAAAATGTTCAAGAAACTTGGAAGCAAAAGGAAGGAGTGAGACAGGACAGTAGCTAGAAGGGTCAGATGGGTGAAGAGTGGACTTTTTGAGGATAGGAGAGACAGTGGCGTGCTTGAAGGTGGAGGGGAAGGAGCCAGTAGAGAGGGAGAGGTTGATGATGTGCAGGAGGGAAGGGGCAACAGTGAAAGCAATGGAGGTCAGGAGGTGGGAGGGGTGGGGTCAAGGGGACAAGTGGAAGGGTTGGCTGAGGAGAGCAGGGAGGAGATTTCCTCAAGGGAGGTGGGAGGGAAGGCGGACAGGGGGAGAAGGGAGTAGGTATGATGAGAGGAGCAGAAAACAATGCCGAGGTGGATCCTGTCAATCTTGGAGGTGAAGAAGGAAGCAAGATCCTTAGCTGAAAGGGAAGAGGGAGGAGGACAGGGGGACTTGAGGAGGGAGTCAAAGGTGGAGAACAGGCGGCAAGAGTCCTGAGAACAGGACTCATGAGAAGTCATCATGAGAGTGGGATTTGCACTAGAGGTGTTCAGCAGCACGGGTGCAGGAGCGGAGGTGGCGGATACTGGGGGTGAGTCAAGGACAGGGGTTCTGGGAGCGGGTGGAGTGGGAGGAGAATCTGGCCTTTCTATGCCAAATCAAAAAGACATTGTCTCCATGGATCGTTCAGTTTTTGTATCTCCTCTTCATGCCTGCTCATGCTAGTGATATATTGCAGACGCTTGTTCCAAATGCATGTTTGTTTGTTCTTGGTTCTGTCTTCAACACCTATGAGCCACAGAATCAATACTGGTTAGTGTCTGTCTCACCAGCAATTCTTTCCTTTGGGGCACTGAGATTAATTTTCATCATCTTGGCATGTGTAGGCCATGAGTGTCCCCACTGACCTGAACGTATGCAATTATCCTAAGAGTAGAGAATGTGGAGGAGGTGACAGCTTTTAAAGCTTCAGAAATGGCAGCTTGAAAACATTGTGGACTGAGGGGCAGTTCTCTTGGGATATCAGCTAGTTCCTATCCTATACCTGATAGACTGAGGGAAGCTCTAACGTTGGAAACTACAGTATGCAGTCACAAGACATTCATACCACATTGCCTTCATATGGGCAGTTAATAAGAGAAGCCTATGTCTTTATTTAAATTGTGTTGTCAGTTTACATGCTCAATTTACTGTGGCTGTACATTGTAGAGGGCAAACCGCAGCAAAAACAGTCAGGTCAAGGCTAGCTGAAGATGTTCAGCAAATTATACACAGTTCAAGAGCCTGTAAACTAACTGCCCTGGATGAGGAATTCCATTGACTACCTAAGGATGTTTTCAAATAAGACAATAGCCCACTGCAGTCTGTGTTCAGCCCACGCAGCCCCCCTCCACGTGCCTAATAAACAGGAAGCCTCCTGCATGCATTTCATGTGCTTGCAGGCAGCCCCCGCTGGCAGCACCAGTGAGAGAAAGAGTGGAGAGAGAGGCAGGAAGTGGTCACTCCTTGGACACTCTAGGATTTTCACATGTAGCTCTATGGTGCTGCCGAACCTGTATGTTCAGAGGTGCTGTATGTAGCCTAATTGATGGGACATGGGCACACATGGGCACACATTAGCCTGCATTCACCTGCACAGTGGGCTCCACATTGTCTGAGACTCTGCCATGAGTGACCGATGGACACCCACCTGATGTGGGCTATTGTGTGATATTGGGCGTTTTTAGACACACGTTAAAGTTCTGGATGTTTCAGTCTTTTGGGTTTACAAGTCCACAAGTAAGTTCCAGATTCATTTTTCACACACACACACTGCCCTGAGGCAGTTCCTGGATGCATGCTTCACACAAACACTGCCCTGAGGCAGCCTAAAGTAGCCGCAGCTGTAAACGTGACAGGCTGCCATGGAAACCAAGTGACCACAGATGCCTGGAGCAAAGCAGTTTACCAGGAGAACCTTTTACACACAAAAGTTCTGGGAGAAGTTTCACACAGAAGTTCAAAGATCCAGATGTTTAAGATCTGGATGAGTGATTTAGACACACAGACAGTTCTGGATGTTACAGCAAACATCCAGGAGAAATGTGTGTATAAAAACACCCAGTGTCTCATTTGTTAACTCCATAAGAGACAGCATTGGATGAAAACAGACATGACGTGAACCACTCTTGGTGGTCATTTATGCATGTTTCAGGGCTGCATAGGGCACCAATACAGCCCTGCAACATGCATAAATAGCCACCAAGGGTGGTTAAAGGGGGCTAGCGTCACGTCTGTTTTCACCCATTATGCAGTCAGCAAGCTAGAAGGGTCAAGAGCCTAGAAGATAGGAGGTGATCTCTGTTCTCTTCCTGCTTCTGTTATTTGGCTGCTACATGACCTTGGACAACTCATTTCAACTCTCTATATGTCCATCTGTAAAAAGGAAATGATGACAAACCTTTTCCTTTGCTAGGTATTTTGTTATCTATAGATGAAAAATGTTGTATCAGAGCTGAGCATTCTTATGTGAGTTTATCAAAATAAAAAAAAGCAAAAAAGTCAGCCCTTTCCTGCCACGCAGTTAGAATTTTGAAGTCAGCAACACCGCAATGCACTCTTATTATTTAGAACCTACGACAGGGCAAGAGCTGATTTGCTCAGTGCAGATACGATAAGAGTACTCTGTCCTAAAGATGTGAAAAGCTTTTCATAGCTGAGGATCTCTTTACTTGCCTGACGTTTGCAAGTGCAAATTACCTGCACATTTATTAAACGCAGGTGGTAGTTACGTTTCTAACTGTCATAAACACTAGGCACAAAAATAAGGCCAGATTTTTAAAAGAGTGGGACACCCTGCAATTCCATTGTGTCACCAATGGGCATGTTCTTCGTACAGCTCAGCATGCTGATATCTTTCCAAATCCATCCCCAAGATACCGGAGTTGAATCCTTTAAAAATAAAAAATCCAGCCTCAGGTGCATGTGATCATATATTTCCGTCTAGAGACTGGTCCCAGTGAGGGTAAAAGCCTGCTGCACATGAGTGGTACTGAAGGGTAGAGAAAGTGTGGTTTCCATTTTTATCCTAAATGTAAGAGACAAAGACAAAGCAATCATGCGGTATCTTCTTTTGGATCAACTTCTGTTGGTGTGAACATGCAGATTTTTAGACCATACAGGGGTCTTCCTCAGATACGAAAAAAGTCAAAACTACAGACTGAGTGAATGGGTGAAAACAGACATGACGCTAACCAACCACCCTTTAACCACCCTTGGTGGTTATTTATGCATATTGCAGGGCTGTATTGGTGCCTATTCAGCCCTGAAACATAGGGTGTCTTCAGACGTTACGAGATCACGGTGAACCACGGTGAATACCCACCTGTGGTCACCGTGTCTCGAACGTCTGTTTGCGGCGCGCCAGATGTTCGCCATGGTGAATCCCTACATGGGGTCTGTTTGAACCACGCTTCCCGGGCTAGCCGGGGGAAGGTCCCGGGAAGCGTGGTCAAACGGACCCCGGGCCGGGACCAACGAAAAGTCACCGTAACGTCTGAAAATACCCATGCATAAATGACCACCAAGGGTGGTTAAAGGGTGGTTAGCGTCATGTCTGTTTTCACCCAATGAAGGGTGTATATACACTCTTCATTCACTCAGTCTGTAGTTTTGACTTTTTTATATATAAAAATATACAAACAGAATCAGGTGGTCTCATTTGAAAACACCCTTAGGTAGTCAATGGAATTTCTCATCCAGGGGAGTTAGTTTACAGGCTCTTGAACTGGGTATACTTTGCTAAAAATTCCCAGAAAGTGACAAAAGTGAAAAGACCCAGAAAGTGATGAAAAGTCCCCAAAAGTGATGAAAATGACTAAAAAATTGGCAGAAGCATGGAATCACTGGATACTAATGAAGTACTGACAGACACTCGCAAGCACTCCTGAAAGGTCAGTATTTTCCTTTGGAATGGGATCACTTGCTCTCATCTCAGTCCTAGACGCAACCATACATTCCTCAATATGCTCTGTGTGTAGTTTGGCCTCCAAATTTTGTGTGTACTTAGCTTTATCATAAAAACAATAGCACTACCTGTAGCAAAACAGATTATTTTTAACCAAGACAAATTATCAGATATTTTTCTTGGATAGGTAGGACTTTCACAGAAAAGGTGTTAAAGTGCAATTTGTAGAAAGCAGAGCACAATATGTTTGTTCTTAATAAATTACTTGATTTTATCATCCCTACATCTAAGTAATTTTTTTGGCACCCACCAGAATTGGGGTATATTTGGGGGGTCAGTTCTGCGATTCCATGGCAGCCCCCTGTTCTTATTTCAATGGAACATGAGTTTCTGGAGTCTGAAAAATGTAATGCATTTTTTAAGCCAATAGATTATTTTCTTATCAGTCTCTTACAATTTGTATTCTACCACTCCTGCCTTTTGCCTTCATAGCAGCTTGGGAGAATTATTCTAGTGTGACCACTGTTGGAATGTGCTCTTTGGTGTACTCTTGAATTTAGCCTGAGGCAGTTTGTCTGCCTGCCATTTTTTACATTACCCTATTGACCTGGGAAAGAAAGCACAATCTGTAAAGCAGAAAGACTGTTTAAACCAGTGCTTTGTATTAAGTGATTCCTATCTTTTATTTTACTTTGTATTTTATATGGACTGTAGTCATTTTTAACACATATCGAACATTGCAACATTCCAGTTCTGTTTTGGAAATATAACAAAAAGCCTGTCACCAACAAAAAATCGACATCATTTCCTGTTGCTTCTGATTCATAAATATATGGAACCCTATGGAAATGTAAATATATGGGACCATATACTTTGCAGTGTTCTTTTCCTCAAAGGGTGTAGTTAGGAAGCAATTTCATTATCTAGGGGTAGTATCAATACATGCTGAATAGATTTTCAGTTGTGCTCTATTCCCTGTTCTCCACCCTGGGGTGTTTTTTATCATCTTTTGTGAAACACCACTATGTAATCAGGGACCCGGGTTTATTGTGTTTTTCCCATTGCTTCCAATGGCTCCGATAAGAGTGATGTATTCATGTGTATTCTGTGTGTCAATACACAGTTCTCTGCTTCTATGGATATTTGTATACATATAGGCACCATTTGAGTGTGTACTTAACGTTGAAAATATGAATCAATGGAACACCCCACTCCCCATGCACACACATTCTGGGGGAGGGGGTGGGAGTGAGAGTTTGTTGCTGCTTCCCCTAGGGGCAACGGGGAGGGCAAAACATAGTAGGGCAATTTGAGTTTGGCCTGTTGGGTGTAATAGCAGGAATTGGGCACAGGGTGAGCTCCTGTGAAACAAGCTCCAGCTGAAGTAATATTTGGGGAGCCTGAGTGCAGACAGTTGGGCTGGCTGAGACCAAGCAGGGGTGAGCACCCTCCGACCCACCCTCTTAGGCTTGCATTGTGGACTTATGCTTGTTGCTGACTCTAGGAGACTGGGAAAGAATCTTCCCCCACCCCGGGTGCAAGATTGGCTTCTGTGGTGTGGGTGGGTTTTTTGCCTTCCCTGAAGTACCCTCATCCTGTCAGTTGGACTGTTTGGGTGCATTTAAGCTCTGGGTTGATGTAGTTAGGAATATGCTGTTGCAATTCTAGGTGGGGTCCAGTGCAGGACAGAACGTAGGGCAATGGAGGTGAGACATCTCCTTCATAGTGATGGAAACAGACACAACCATTGGTCATGAATGACCTATGGCCGGGCTCACCCAAGGGGGAAAGAGACTCGCACAGTCTGCAGGACTGAGGTGGTGTGTGCATGGTAATCAGGACCCTACACCTCCCTTGTGAAAGCAAGGTCAGACAACCTGTGGACATTCCCTTAAGGGCTCTGGAATTTTGGGAGGTTACGGCACTGGACCTGAGGTTTATGGTTGTGGACTTGAATCACATGGCAGACTGGTTTCTCGTATTGCTGATTTTAATAAAAGGTTTTTATTAATTTATTTAAACTTATATTCTACCCTGAGCTTTGGGGGAAGGGTGGGATATAAGTTTAAATAAATGAATAAAAAGAATTAATTAAAATCAACAATAAGAGAAACCAGTTTGCCATGGGCCATAAAGGAAGGGTGGGTTTCAGCATGAAAACCATCTAAAAATAAAAGGACATAAAAACTAGGGATGGATTGAGATTTCAACCCCTGTGAGAATCTCACCGAGAATGGGCTTCTCGGCAAGGTTCTCCGGGTCGAGAATCGGCATTCTCACTGCCATTCTGATTTCTCGGCAAGAGTCTCGAGCACCGCAAAAGTGCCCCCCCACAAAGCATTCTGCACATGGGGAAAAGGGCCACCGGGCTGTGTGAATGCGCAGAATGGCCATGTTGGACATTTTGCGCGTGTACAGGGTGTTCGGGGAATTTTCAAGAATCTCATAAGATTCTCGAAAATCATAGTGATATCTTGCAAGAGATCACTGTGAGAATCTCATGCGTTCTCAAAACAATGGTTTATGTTCTTTTTTCAGCCCTAAAAAAAACATACAAGAATCCCCTATCCCCACCTACCAAAAGCTTGACCAAAAAGAAAAGGTCCCAGAAAATGTTGAGGCTCAGGCTTTGATGAACCTGCAAAATAAAAAGGAAATTAAAAAATAAAGGGGAATGAAGAGTTGAGGTCAATATTAAACCCATGAACTGTGCCTTTACTTTCTTTCTGTGTGGTGACAGTGTGCATATGTTTTAAAGCCATGCTGATGAAGGCCATAATGATGACATAGAATTATAGTATAGTGTCTTTTTTAATATGAATTTGAGATAGCTGGGTTACTTATGATTAAAGTCACTATAGCATATCATTTTTATAATCCATATGTGTTACTGAAAAAGAAATAGGAATGTCTGGGAGAAATTTAAAATATTTTAATGGGATTTAAAGTTTCTTTTTCATTTACAGTGTTCAGAGACAGAGAGCAATAATGAATGCAGGTTGAAAAACCCTCAAAATGCAAACGAAAATGGATTTTGCATAAATCAGCAAAGCCTAATGATGACTCTAGGTCTTGAAGCAAGTGCTATATGACCCCTTGGAAAGCTAGGGTCTTTTCACAATACAGTTCTCCTCTCCCCTGCCCTCACTTGCTCCCCCTACAGTTGCATAAATTGAAGACTGTAGTCAAAATAATAAGAATAATTAATGAATATATTTCATTTTTATACAGCACACACCCCTGCTAAATTATGCCAGAGCGCTTCACAATAGAAAGACAGTGTCATTCTTAAAGCTGGATGCACCTGTAGGGCTGGCCAACAGGGTTGCCACCTTTTGCAGTTTGACCCAGAGACTATGGGCCTTTTTGCACAGATGACACGCCCCCCTCGCCCACGTGAGTAGGTGAGGGGGGTGTCTGTGCTATTGCCGCCTGGGGGGGGGATGGGGAGGCATCAGTTTGAACAGTGGGTGAGGGTGCGTGCACACTGCCACGCTGCACCCATCACCCACACACAGAGCTACTGCTGCCAATGGCAGATGCTCTGTGCATGGAGGTGGGTGGGGATTCGTGTGAACGCCCCCCCCCCACGTGCCGTCCCCCCACCCCTCTCCCATGCATCTGCACCCATTTGAAAAGGGCCTACCATAGGCTAAAAAGGGAGTCTTGGGGTCAAACTGCAAAAGGTGGAAACCCTACAGACCAATGTTAATTTAGAGGAAAGAAATTTGTAGAGTTTTAAAGACTGGTTGTTTGAAGCTGATGAAGAAGAAAAATAAAGCTGAAATGCAATTGAACTAGCACTGATCGCAAGTTTTCATTTCAGATCTATTCACTGCCACAGATCACACTTCTCTACATGGGTAATGTTCTGTACAACATTAACCAAGAGCGAACTGTCTGTCTCTTTATGTCCAAGAGATGCCTAAGAACATAAGAAGTGCCATACTGGGTCAGACCAATGATCTAGCCCAACATCCTGTCTCTAACAGTGGCCAATCACGGTGGCTTGGAAGAAGCACCCAGCAGGTCACAATGGGGGAGCCATTCCCTGTTGTTTTCCCCCAGCTCCCATCATGTTCCCTGATACTGTCGGGCTAATATCTGCTAACACACCTATCTTCCAGAAACTTGTCCAAACTTCTTTTAAACTCAGCTATAGTACTGACCCTTACCACAGCCTCTGGCAGTAGATTGCACAACCCAATTATACGCTGAGTGAAAAATATATTTTCTTTTATTTGTTTTAAACTTGCCACCCATGAGTTTCATGGAGTGTCCCCTAGTTCTAGTACTAGCTGAGAGGGTCAGTAACTGCTCCTTGTTTATTAGTTCCACACCACTCATGATTTTATAGAGCCCTATTATATCTCCTCTCAGTTGTCCCTCCTTCACATCGAAGAGCCCCAACCTACCACGCTTCTCCTCATACGCGAGCCCTTCCATTAGAGGTGTGCAACAGGGTCCCATGTTGTTTTTGTTTTTTGTTTTTACAATAACTATAACAAAAATTGTCATTTTCATTATCATTATTGCAATAACGAAAATAACAAATAATAATAACGAATATAGAAACAAAAATGGCATTTTGTTTTTGAAATAAAGGGGGGGGGATGAAAAACATATTTATGGCTATACCTTTTTTTGTTTCTTATTTATTTCTTATGAAACTTGGGGAGATGTACCCTCAACAGAGGGCACTATGTGTAGCAATTTTTGAAACAATTAAATAAAGGGAACCTATTTTAAAAGCAATTGAACATTGTGATTTCAAGAAAAGCTGCATACACATGGCTACAACTTCTTTATCTTCTATCAAATTTGAATGAATCCTGTAAATATAATGTCCCTCCACAAGCTTAATATACCTGCCAATTTTCAGAAAGATTGGATGAAGGGTCCTGATGGTATACAACATTAACTTGGAAATACACTTCCAGATGCATCATTTGTTTATCTCATCCTGTTTACAAGATATTTGGCGGGGATGTATCATATACCTTCCTTATCATCTCTGCCAAACTACAGGATAATTTGATAAAGGGACCCAATTTTATAAGCAATTGAAGTTGTCCCCTTGATGACCATTATTCAGATAAATAGCAGCATATGCACAGTGCAGAGGCAGGCACCTGGAATGGCAACGGGAGAGAGGCAGTAGGAGGTAGGATGTGGAGCAACCCAAAAGACTGACAGACACATTCACTAAACAATTACTGCATGCTTCTAGCTTTACAGGATCAATCAGTAGTGGTTTCGAGGCAGGCATAGAAGGGAAATAACTTGGACTTTGGGGGTAGCATCCCAGTAATAAGGAGACATAGTATACACATCCAGGCTGGCCAATTATCATCGCAATTACATCCTGCAGCACTGTGTCAGAGGACATAAGAGAATCTCAATTGCCTCTTTCCTAAACAGATGCTTCTAGGGATGTGCGAACAGAATGGGATTCGGCTGTTCAGCCGTTCAGTTTGAAACCCGAGTTTGGGTTCGGTCATTGGTTCGGGAACCGAGTTCAGGTTTCGTCGTTCGGTTTGGCGGAGTTCGGACCTGCCGCGAGGCTTGAGGCGCTCCAGGGATGCCCAGAGGTGCCCGTGGTGGCATGGCAGGCTGTCAGAGACCCAGCAGCAGCAGCAGAAGCAGAGACCAGGAAACATTGGTGGTTGGCACCCCGGGTTGCCCGGGCATTGCAGGCTAGCAGGCCTCCAGTTCTGCTCGCTCTATGCTGTCTGGGTTCTCCATTTCTAGTCACCATCACAGCAGATGGTGGCTGACTGGCCACGTGAATCACCACCAGGCAAGGCTACTTGACCAATTTGAAGAAGAGTTGGTTGAGATCTGGTGATTAGGATGCCAGTCTGCAATGCCCGGCCCTATATGGGTGCCATGCCAGTCACCAAGCCCTGGCTGGGCTTCTTCCCTGCCTAGAACATAGGCCCCAGAACCCTGAGGGTGGGTCCTGGGGCTGGAGTGGCTGTTACTTGATGCGGTGGAATGACAGCTCCCCATGAGCGGAATGATGGCCCCAGAACCCTGACAGTGTGTCCTGGGACTAGAGTGGCTGGCTTCTAGATGAAGTGGATGGACAGCCCTCCCTGCCTGTAACGTATGCCCCAGAACCCTGAAGGTGGGTCCTGGGGCTGGAGTGGCTGGCTGTTTCTTGATGTGGTGGAATGGCAGCTCCGCGTGAGCGGAATGATGGTCCCAGAACCCTGATGGTGGGTCCTAGGACAGGAGTGGCAGCTTCTGGATGAATTGAAATGACAGCTCCCACATGGAGGGTCCTTATTTGCTTACAGCATGGCCCAGGGACAGCCGGCTCTGCTCCTGTTGGACACAGACAGCTATTTGAACTTAGAGGAGGTATCCATCCAGCATCATCACTGAGACAGGTGAGGAAATAGCCAAGAGGAGCTTGCTTGTTGGCTGGCTGGCATGGGTGAAGCAGCAGCAGAGGCCCGGCCAGGGCTTGGTGGCTGGCATCACCCCCACTCGGCCGGGCGTTGCAGGCTTGACTCGTACTCATCAGAACTCAAGAAGCTCTAATGACAATTGCTCAAGCCTGGCCCAGTGGTGAATCACATGGACACCCAGTAGCAGACATTGGATTGCCCGGTAGCAGAACCCGTGGAACAGCAGAGGCGGCATTGACATCAGCAGCAGACATTGGATTGCCTGGACAGTACCCTTGGCACGCAGACAACAGCCGCAGGATTTGCCTGTGTATAGCAACCATGGATTGTAGGAGTCAGGATGGTAGGATTTGCCAGGGAAGAGCTTCCATACAGCAGCAGCAGGTTTGTTCAGGCACATTTGGACTGGCCAAGGCAGAGCACCCATGGACCAGCAGACAGCAGCAGCAGGATTACCAGGCCAGTGGGGCACATCACCCAGGGTTGCCAGGGCAGGCAGACTGGGGGCAGGGATTCAGCTTTGCCCACAGGGCGGGCAGACAGGCAGTGTGGCATTTGCAGAAGGCAGACAGACTGAGGCAGGCTTTGATCTTTGCCCAGAGGGTGGGCAGACATATGCAGAAGGCAGGCAGACTGAGGCAGGCAGACTGAGCTTTGAACTTTGCAACCTGGCAGAGCACTCAGACTGGCAAAGACTGTGCAATGTCATTTTCGTCAGTGTTGATATTGTTACTGATACCAATTTCAAAGATTTAATGTTTGGTATCGGTATCGGTATCAATATCGTTTGGACCGTGATTGTGCCAAAAACCGGAAACAGTATTTCGATTGTGTGTGTTCTCGTGGTGTCTGTCTGGGTTGTGTGAAAAGTGGTGTGAGCTTGTGTGTGTGTATGTGTTGTGGCTGTATGGTTTGGTTTCTACAAACACGCTCTATAATATTAAAACTGAATAACTACTACACACTAACACTATCTGTATAACTAAGCTAACTCCTAAAACTAACTCTCTCTCTCTCTCTCTCTCTCTCTCCACAATATTACGCAGGGATGGGAGGGGGTAAGCAGACAGCTCACAACAAACAACACAGGGAGGGGTACAAAACTGAAATGAAATCTAAATCAATCTAATGGTACTCTAAATAAATCCCCAAACAGGGGAAGGGAATCAGGGATGGAATATCTACAGGGAGGAGGGAAGGATTCAATGGAATAGAGGGAGAAAGAAAACAGGGAGGAGTAAAAAATAAAAATAGCACTTAAATCTATCTAATCAAATCTAAATAAATGAAACTAGGGAGGTAAATGTGTGAGATAGGTGAACTAGGAAAAGGATGGCAATGGATTAGGGATAGAAAGGAACACAAACTGCTGGGAGAGGGAGACTTCTGAAAATGCCTGCTCTCAGGAACAGTGGCTAGCTCAGAAGATGTTGGAAGGCAGGAGGGCAATGACTTTTGCTACTTGCTGCGCCCACCTTACCACAAGTCCCATTGGCTCTGTGCAGCCTAGCCCCATGTCCAATCGCAGACTGTGAAGCCAGTGGTCTGAGCAAAAAAAAAAAGGATAGTGATTGGGCAGGCTGCCTGCTACTCCAAGCCTCTCCACTCCTGGTTTCAAGAAGTCTGCTTCTCAGCTTCCCTTCCCCCCAGTCACGTTTTTGCCGCCTGAACTCATCCGACTCACCCAAACAATACCGAACTGTTTGGTTGTTTCCGAGTTCGGATCGAGTTCAGTTCAGTCGGTTCGGGTTCGGTTGTCCAAATGGACTGAGTTCGGTCCGAACTCTGAACTCCCAAACCATGTTCGCACATCCCTAGATGCTTCTGAATTCCCAGTAACAAGTGGGGGAAAGATGTTGGGATGGTTACAGCACAGAATGAGGATATTTGCTTGACATTTCTGCTGGTCAACTGCTATCACAAACCGATCTTATACCACAGTGACATGTAAGAGAATCCCTGGCACAGGCTTCTTCTCTGCATATGCTGTGCAGGCATATAAAATTGGGACCCTTTATCCCATCTTTCTGATATTTGGCAGAGATGACCGTGAAAGTGTGATATACAGCCCTGCCATATTTCATGTACACTCGTTGGACTACAAAGATGTTAGTCAGACATACATTTATAAGTTAATTGCTTATAACACCAGGAATCTTTATCCAATCCTTCTGAAAGTTGTCAGAGATACTTAATGTAGGAAGGGGTATAAACGTGCCAAGCTTCATCTACATTAAATGTGAGGCAAAGAAGTTACACCTAAGAATGTGTATGAAGATTTTTGCAAAATAAAATACTTCAACTGCTTCTAAAATTGGATTCCTTTATCCAATCATTCAGAATTTTTGATACACATGATGCCTTCCGTTGGAGGTATATTCACCCCAAGCTTCAGCCAAATATAGTGAAAAATAAAAAGGTTACAGCCGAAACCAAGGGAACACAAAAACAAAGGCAAACACAAAAACAACAATTTAATATTATGAAAATGAAAACGACAGATTTAAATAATGTTATCGAAAAATGAAAACAACATGGGCCCCTGTAGCACACCTCTACAGACCCTTTCCCTGAGTGGTAATTCCTACCTTAGTACCCAGCATTGTGTACGCATAGTTTGGATTATTTTTCCCTATGTGCATCGCTTTGCACTTGTCCACATTAAATCTCATTTGCCATTTAGATGCCCAGACACCCAGTGTCGTAATATCCATTTGCAGTTCCTCACAGTCTGCTCGTGTTTTAACTACCTTGAATAACTTGGTGTCGTCTGCAAATTTGATCATTTCACTGTTAACACCCTTTTCTAAATCATTAATGAATACATTAAACAGCATCGGCCCCAATACAGATCCCTGAGGCACACCACTTTTTACATCTCTCCATTGTGAAAACTGACCATTTAGTCCTACCCTTTGCTTTCTGTCTTTTAACTAGTTTTTGATCCATAGTAAGAAACTACCTCACATCCCATGACTTTTTAATTTTCTCAAGAGTCTCTCACAAGGGACCTTATCAAATGCTTTCTGGAAATCCAGGTATACACTATCTACTGAGTCTTCCTTGTCCACATGCTTATTTACACCCTCAAAGAATTCCAACTGGTTAGTGAGGCATGACTTACCTTTACTAAATCCATGTTGACTCTTCCCCATTAAGCCATGTTTGTCAACATGCCCTGTGATTCTGTCCTTAATGATGGTTTCCACCATTTTGCCCTGCACAGACATTAAGCTTACTAGTCTGTAGTTTCCAGGATCGCCTCTGGATCCTTTTTAAAAATATCGGGGTTACATTTGCCACCCTCCAGTCCTCGGGTATAGTGGCAGATTTTAGTCACAGGTTACACATTACTAACAGTAGGTCTGCGATTTCATATTTGAGTTCCTTCAGAACTCTGGGGTGAATGCCATCTGGCCCTGGTGACTTGTTAATATTCAGTTTGTCAATTTGCCCTAGAACATCCTCCAACATCACATTGATTTGTAACAGCTCTTCCAATTCCTCACCCACAAAGCAAGGAACTGGAGTGGGTACCTCCCCAAAATCCTCAAAAGTGGATACCTCCCCCAAACTCAAAAGTGGGTACCTCCCCAAAACTCATTCAGCTTCACCTAGGGAGGCAATGCATCATGAGATAGTGGCGATTCTCTTGGAGGACTGTCTTCCAAACCAGCTGGAAAACAGTTGTTTGCTTTCCAAGTAGTTTGAGTAGTTTCCTGAAACAGTTTGGGAAACAACTTCATGAGATGATTCAACAAAACTACCTAAATTGGTTGTAAAAGCCCTTCTTTACAGCCTTGCACTAGGAAAGGGAAACTTTTCATCCTGGAACAGTTTTCTGAAATTCTTTCCAGCACTAACTCATAAGTGTTGTCTAATACTCAAGACAGCCACTTCTTCCTATAGGCACAGTGCATGTAAAGATAGCTTTTGATTACGGTTTTCCAAACCACTTTGTGAGGTAGTTTTGTCAGGACCCCAACGTTGAGGCAGCAGTGCTAAGGGGCTGATGTCAAAGTCTGGTTTGGGGGGCAAACGCCTGGATGTCCCCTGAATGTTCATACTACTAAGTACCAAATCCAGAAGTGCAAGTCAGAAGTGCGGTCAGAGTATGTACGAATGTCTGTAGTTTCAGAGATCAGTATTCGTTGGCTGTCAAGTCCAGAAGAGGAACCAGAATCAGGGACGGGTCTGTGGCTGGAGAGTCAGTCCAGAAAAGAAAGGGGAAACGATGAGGCAGTCCTAGCTGCCAGAAAGAAGAGTCTCTGTTTGGATGCTCAGGACTCACGGCTGATTCTGATCCAGGAAGTATACATAGAGCTTCAGTCAGTCAGGGGCAGGGCTGCTAACCGAAGGGATGGAGAGTCTTTGGGTGTTCCCAGGCACCCATGCTTGGAGCTTCTTGGGTAGCCTGTAGGCAATGACTCTGTCTGGAAACCCTGAGAACATAGGTTCTAAACCTGTGGGTGCCAAGCCCAGGTTTCATAAAAAGCACGAAAGAAAGGAAACATTTTTTTTAAACAGTTCCTGAAGTGGGGCGGGGGGGGGGGAGCAGACCAAACCATTCTGGCAAAGCTGGAGCCATTTTCACACAACCAGCAGGTTTGACAATGGGGAAAGGGCCAATTCATGACTGAGCAATCCTTCAAAGTGGCTAACTCTAACACAGCGGCATCTGTGTGAAAGGGTTTAATAACTCTGTTCCGCCCCCCTCCGCTTTACTCCCCCTCCCCCATGACATATAAACCTACAACAGCTCCTCACACACCTTTTAAAACTTTGTTTCAGACAAGATTGCCCTTTGGCTCTGTGAAATTATTTTAACTGCAGTGTTGCCAACACTCATGGGTGTATCACTAATCTCACACTAGTTGATGTTTTGTTCTCAAAACCTCAGTTCCTCAAGTGAATTAAATAGGTGAGCATCTCAGTTTCACTTAATTAAATAAAAAATGTAAGTATCAAAGTTGCTCAGAAAAATTTTGGGTTCTTTTTTTTTTTTTTTTAAGCAAAAACCTCAGGAGTATAATCTAAAGCCTCAGAAACAAGAAGGCAAATAAAAGAAATCCAATTTTTTTATTATTTTTCTTTCCTGCTTATTACGCCCTAGGGTGGTAACACTGCAACACAGCAATTATTTCTGATGTCCTTCCAGAAAAGTAGTCTGTAACTGGAGAGAAGGCCATCACTATTTGTTTCTACTACCTAGATCTCTCTGTGTCCAAATATCATTTTTGTGTATTGCCTATTGTTATTTATGTGCCATTCATACTCTCAGTTTCAAGAATGAGACTGGGATATTGTCTTACATATAAAAGAAGTGTGTGGGAAGAAGGGAGGGATTTGATCTCTGCCTGATATTTTCTTGCTGGGCTTCTAGCTGATGACTGATGTATCGGATCAATACAATGCAACAGTTGTACTTTGAAAAGTTTTTCATTAAATGAACTTCTACAATTCCACAGGTTCAAAAATGAAACATTGGGTGAAAACAGACATGACACTAATCACCCTTTAACCACCCTTGGTGGTTATTTATGCACGTTGCAGGGCTGCATAGGGCACCAATACAGCCCTGCAACATGCATAAATAACCACCAAGGGTGGTTAAAGGGTGGTTAGCGTCATGTCTGTTTTCACCCCTTAAGAAAAAAGTATTAACAAAAATTAATCTAGAATTCAGTAAACAAAGAGGCAATGGACGTACTTTTGGAAACAATGTAAAATCTGAGGTTGAACTAAAATAATAGCTGATGTATATTTTATCTTCTTTGATATATTTAACAGAATGAAAACTCAGTGAGATGCAACATTTCATTTCTAGCGCTGTTCTGTAAATAGGTTATACTGAGTAGTTAAACTGCTCTCAAAGTATTCTCTGCAGTGAGAACTCTGGCCCAGATCCAAGGTCTGTGTGATGCTGTTGGGTGTATGGACCAAAATTAGAGTTGCATAAACACACTCTTTCTCCCACCTCCCAACCTACCACCACATGGATGAAGCGGGACTGAAGTGGCTAGGTCTGATGGTGGTGGATTTTCCAGGAGCCATCCTGTGTGTGCAATGTGAGCGTGTGATTGCACAATTCCTGTTTTGGTCTGTGCATGCCCAGATGTTGGATTGGGGCCCATGTCCATGGGTATTTTCAGATGTGATGGTACCACTGGTGACCACACTTTGACCCGTGTGGCCACCCGTCATCCTGCCATGTTTGAAAAGGCCTGTCAGATGTTTCCCAGGCCAGACCTGGGGTCTGCACAGCCCGGGCTAAGCACTGCCACGGCCTGTACAATTCAAGTCCATACCAGGGTAGAGCAATCCGTCAGGTTTGATGGTCCGCTCTACTTGACCCCAGTCTGGGGCTGTTCCAGGCAGGCCCAGCAGCCTCATAGACGACTGTGACTGCCCGTCATTTGTGCAATGGCAGGTAGGCATGCACAGAGTAACTCTTTGATGTGCACAGGGAGAGACCATTAACAGTTGGAAAAAGACCCCAACCCACAGCAAGCTGCTCATCAAACTTCCATTGCCTGGGGGGAAATAGTATGCCATAATCTCTTTGCAGGCAGGAAAGGGATATATTTCTCAAAACAAGTTTTGTGTTTACATGAAGTCAGCTGCCAGTCAGGGACCATGCACACCCACACACCCACTGCGGTGGCCACACGGGCGGCACCCACACCTGCACACACAGCAGATCTGCGTATGCATGCATTGGTCTGTCTCATGTAAAAAGGGCCTAAGTTCAAGCTAGATGGAAACCATAGAGTTCATTTCAAGCTGGAACGTAGCATGCAGACTTGAGTCGTCAGTGTCTTGTGCACTAGAACTGATTGCTGTGAGACTAAGCTTTCAAAGTTCAAGATAATAATTGTATTTGGACACCAAAAACCTTCTTCATGTGTATTCCATTTGGCCCTAAATAAATGATATATATATACATCCCCAAAAAATGTCATCAAGCAGAGAGGCTTGCAAAAATCTATAGCTCTGGCCCAGTCCTATTCATAGTGATTTGAAGTCTTGAATTATTCTATACAGGAGCAATTCAGCACATTGTGACTGCATATAAATAATCCACCTCCATGGTTTGAAACAAGGACCAAATGTTGTTTTCTACAGCCATTTATTCTGTGTGCAGCAGACACAAAACTTTGCATCTGCACGCTTTTTAAAGTGGTTGCTTCTCAATTTTCTCCTTCTCAGAGGAATGCTCTGAAAACAAGTTCTTCTACTGCATGCTGAAGCCAGAGCAGAACAGCAAACATATTCCAGTTTGCTTTACACATGGAATTACATTTTTATGTGACTTCTGTTGCCGTATGCAAGAGCTGACTCTCTGGGGAACGCATTATGTTCCTGGCAAACACCTGCTATTCTATTGAAAACGTCTATTTAAATTTAAATATAGTCTCCATCAATGTTGGAATTATTTCTCATGCAGAACAATAAGAGTGTGGGGGAGAGTTTTCATTAAAAGTGGGGCCCAGTTTTCAAAGAAGACATTGCCAAGGTTTGATACCAATGGTCTCAAGACAACTGGTGCTGCTAAAGTAATTAATATTTGATGGAAAGTCATTAAAACAGCACGAAAATAAGTAGATTGTGTTTATCTTCTTACTGAAAAGAGGTGTAGGACAATACCAGTGAGGCACTTTAATTTAGTTTATGGTAGGCCTGTAGTCTAGTTGTGGGTAACAAAAATCAGCATCAATGCATTTTAGAAGGGTTGAGTCCAAAGCATCAATTACACTGTTGTAAATGCAGAGTAAATCTATAGAAGCAGGTACAATCACAATGGATGTTTTTAGACAGACCCCTGGATCCACTCGCGCCGTGGTGGGTTTAAACGGAGACTGCAAACCACAGTCTGCCTGTGCAGTGCCCCTCCCCCACACCATAGAGTTGCGGCGAATAGCCTGATTCTCTAGGCTGCCACCTGCAGCTTTAAGGCATTGTCCAGGCAACCCCCAGACAGAAATGGAGCTGCAGCAGCCCGTCTGTGAGTAGATAAACTGCTGCTCCTCCCCCAGGCTGCTGCTCCTCCAGGTTCGGGCAGCCCGCTCCAATCATGGTGCTCCGGAGTACTGCAAGCAGAGCTAGCCTGCTCTGCCTCCCCCCAGGATGGCCTACCTCTACATGGACAGGCCACCCAGGGGTGGAGCAGAGCAGGTGTCTATCTAAAGACATCCAAAAGGTCTAAAATATCTAATGATTGCAGGGGTTCTAAGCCTATCCTTCTAGCCTAGGTATTTCCTAGGAGCTTATCAATGTGGCATCTGTAATTCACCAATCAAAGGAGAGAGTTAGAAAGGGAGCCAATGGTAATACAAAAACTAAAATTGTAGACTACATCAGAACTTGTAGTTGGTGGCCATCACTGAACAGTTTTAGTGAAACAAATTAAATAACATTTCTTAATAATGAATTAGCAAGACATTAAAAGAGATATGAATCCTCATAACCAGGTTATGTCATCTTAATACCCCTGCATTTAATTGCCATTGCCTATTGTCAGGGGGGACAGGGTGCCAGGGGGACAAGTATGAGGGAAAACTCACCCCCGAGGGAAGGGAAGAGGAAGGAACTCAGTAGGGGGGGAAGCTGACAGAAAGAAGGACCTCTCAGTATGTCTTGGAGTCCCAAGAGACTACTCTCATCTTGAGGCCAGGGAACCCAGCTTCAGAGAGGGTCTAGTTCGTCATTGAGGTCAGAGAGAAGAATTAAGACCCCACACCAAGACATACCAAGAAGGGAAGGTAATACAAGAGGGTCAGAAGTAAAGGATTCCCAAGGCTAAGGTGGGGACAGCAGGGAGCTATAATTCTAGGAACCCCCAGTGAAAGCCAGGACCTAAGGGTCTTAGTCCCTGAAGGTTTTGAAACAATGTCAAGGGACAGGACTAGTAAGCACTTGATGAAGGGGGGAACCTAGACGGGAACATACATTACAGAGATCACAATGCACACTGGAGGGGTACAACACACAAGGGATATAGGAGGGAACGGGAAAGTGGGGAGCTAGGCCAAGACACACAGGACATAGTTCACAGCACACCCCCGGAGGGGTACCACACACAAGGGATATAGGAGGGAACAGGGAGGTGGGAAGCTAGGCCAAGACACAGAAGACACAGACTTACAGGGGAAACACTTACTAACAGAAGCAGTGAACAAGACACGACTGCAGCAGTGCACACATAAAGCCCGAAGGCGGGTAAGAGACGTTCTTCCACCAGCTTCCTGAGGCCGCATCAGGGCTCAAATACCATCTGTGGCCAATCAGGAAGCTGGGAGGCCGGACTGGGGTAACAAGCCACAGCTGGGGAAGGGTGTGAACATACAAGGGGTGAGGAGACAGGGGAAAACATAAGAATGAGGAATGCGGGATGTTGTCAGGTCCACAAGGTGGCACAGGTCCCACAAGGTGGTGCAGGTCCCACTCCCCAAAGCGCCCCTCCTGTGTCCCAGTGGGCAGGGGTTCAAGCCCCGGACCTGACACCTATTAAGTCAACAGTCACCATTATCTCTCATAGTAATGCTGGGCTCTGATGAATACAACATCATATTAAGTTATAACTTTTGGCAACCCGATATATAGGAACTGAAAGATCTAAGCATCAGCAAATTGAGCAATTGTTGGACACATGTCTTCTCCATATAGCCACATTTCCCTATCCATGGAAACATAAGGTCATTTGGTCTATCTAGGGAAGATGGGGGGTTGGACAGGATAAAATAAGTCTGAACAACAGAACAGAGAATGTTAATAAGGCATTTTACTGTATGGATTCTTTAGTAAATAGTGGGACACTCTTTATTTATATAGATATTTATTAGGCGCCCCCTCATGCCTACGGCATCTCGGGGCGGTGTACAACATAAAATCAAACAATAATAAAATTCCTTTAAACAATTTTAAAATAAACACACACACACCCACAACATAAAAACTCTTTTAAAAATCCTCAAGGCTAGACTACTGCAATGCGCTGTACGTGAGGCTTCCCTTGTTTCTGGTTCAGAGGCTGCAGCTGGTGCAGAATGCGGCGGCCCGTCTCCTTAGGGGGACAGGAAGGCGGGAGTACATAACACCTGTGCTCCTTACTGTGCACTGGCTGTCTATAGCGTACTGAGCCCGATTCAGGGTGCTAGTGTAGATCTATAAAGCCCTACATGGTCTGGGCCCCTCATACCTTGGGGACCGCCTTGACCTCCGTGCCTCAGAGCGATCCCTGTGGTCCACCGGGGGCACCGTTTTGGAGGTTCCCCCGTGTAAAGCGGGGGGACAGAATGGAGAGGACGTTCTCGGTGGCAGGGTCGAGGCTCTGGAATTCCCTCCCGGAGGAAGCCCATCTGGCCCCAGGTCTGTTGGCGTTTCGGCGAGCCTGCAACACCTGGCTGTTCGCCCAGGCCTTCGGAGGGGAGGGGTGGGGTAGGGGGGATTGTATTTTTAAAACATTGTTTTAATGAATTTTATTGTCTGTTCTTATGCTGTAAGCCGCCCCAAGATGCCGAAGGCATGTGGGGGCAGCTAACAAATATTTATAAATAAATAAATAAATTAAATAAATAAATAAATTTGGGACCCTTCATCTCCAGTGCTTGGAATGGAGTTGGCAGGGGCATTTTCTTCAATTTGCTAGTTGTGCTATTGTTTGGCTCAGTCTCCATCTTCCATGCTGCGGAACTATTCTTAAGAGCACTATAGCTATCTCTACTGACTTCTTTACTGGTGAAGAGGACTCATTTGTAGCCTAATGGAAGCAGCCCAAAGCTATTAAGATGCTATTCTGAGAGCTGGAGACTCAAGGTTAATTCCAGGTTATACCCCATACTTACTGTATAAACTTGAACAGGTCAGTAGGTCTGTTTTAAACGGACCGTGGTGCGTGGGGGGATGGTTGTGCGGTTGCGATGGGTGGAGGTGGATGTGCGCCCATTCCCATGGGCTCCAATGCCCGATGTTCCGTGAGTATGAGTGTGTGCCCATGGGAATGGGCGCACATCCACCTCCACCCATCACAACCGCACAACCATCCCCCACCACCACCACGGTCCGTTTAAAACAGGCCAATTGCTCTGTGTGTGGGTGATGGGTGGAGGTGGGTGTTGCGCGGAAGCGCGCACGCACCCCCACTCACCACCTGTGTTGTTTGCATGGACACACCCCCATTCCCTCACCCACCACCGCAGCATTTACATGAACGTCCCCCACCACCACCACCACACACCCATCCACACTCCAGGCGGGAGCAGGGGTTTGTGTAAAAAGTTGGCCTTTGTCTTGGTATCCCATCTTCAAGATGGGGCTAATAACAGTTTCCTACCTAACTGCGTAGTTGTCGAAGAGAAACAGATTAAAGATTGTCAGGGTCTTGAATATACTCCAAATTGGGGTCATTTAAATAACTTGGATATATAAAGTATTGTGTACACCATCAACTCTCTGAATGTCAAGCATGTAGAGGAGCCTGAAAGTGATGTCACATTCCATCAGAATGTTTTACCGGTTTAGTTTCTATAGGTTCTTCCAAGGTACCTTATCAGAAGACAAAATAAAAAGACATGCTTCCTACAAGTAGACGGAATTTCTTCTTTCCAACTAGGAGATTGCTAGACTATGGGAAAAATCAGACCTAGGAAACTAAGTGACTGCTGCTTACGCCCACTTTGGTCCAGGAACCACTGGCACATCTGTTATGGCACCGTTAGATGTTGACCCGATTCTGTCCCAGGGTGGGTTGATGTCTAGCCTGGGCTTTGTCTTTGGAAAATCTCAGAGATCCAGGCTAAGGGACCAACACGAGATAGCATGTCTGTGCAGCCCCCTGCCATACCTGTGCCGAGTATGTATGTGTGGCAGGGCCCCACTTGACCATGGGCTTGAGTGGTTGCAGGAGCAGTGCCCAAAGGAAGGTTGACAGCTGTGCATAAAGTTTATTTACAAGTCCAGTCCCAGGCCAGGCACCAGACCTCTGGCCAGTTAATTTATTTATTTTTATTTATTTCAAAAAACGTTTACCCTGTTCCCTCCTGCCCACATGGCAGCTCGGGGTAGCACACAATCGAGATAATACAATTTGTGTGTTAACAATACAGAAGCTTAGCCTAGGCAAGCACAGTCCAGCTTCCTTAAGCTTCAGGCTTCCATCCTTCTCGCATCCAGGTCAGGAACAGCCTATCAAGGCGGACTCACCTCAACAGTCAAGAGGAGACAGCCCTTCCTCCTGGGGCTGGCTTCCTTTTATGCTGCAGGCCACACCCCAAACACACCATCTTCCTCTTCCTGTCTGGCAGACATTTTAGGTGTCCCACATGGCAGGCGACATCTTGTGGCACAGCCCTGCCACAGTGCGTCATGGCAGAGGGTGAGGCACTGACCGCCCGCACCTCTGTTCTCCCCACCCTACCGGGGCCATGCAGGCAGCGGTGCAGTTTTCACTCCATGGACATGTTTGTTCGGTGCACGTGTTGGCTGTGGTTTCCTGCCCTGGGCCAGGCCAGGGAGCCGTCCTGCCAGTCGCTTACCTGTTTTTACTCTTTATCTACACATTTCCTCTTTTCCCATGTACACACAAGAACTTCTCTACTTTCTTCTTCTTTTTCTTAGCAGCTGTTGCTCTTGGGAAGAGTAAGTTAAATATGGTTTTTTCCTCGTCTTCTGCCGCCACCCACGCTTGCCCCAAAGTCTCCTGCTCTCTAAACTGTCTTCACTCGTCCTCCTATACTGGCTTGTAGGCTTGGTTGTAGGTTGCCCTTTAATATTCAAAGCCTAGAATGAAAGTGCATAAATACTTGGGTGTGACACAGTTCTTTTTATCATTGTGTTATATTGTAAATGTGAGCAGTTACTTTCTGTGTGGGTCATATGGAATTCAATATCAGAAGGAGACTGTTGCTTTGTATTGCATTTATTGCAGTAGATACTGAAAAGTGGAAGAGAATTGCTAGTCAAAGCCTTGTGCCCTTTTCCCATCATTGAATAGCAGCAAAATGTCTTTGTCAGTTTTGAGTGCTTCCACCTACTTGCAATTTTTGGATGAATCATGTTTCATAAGAAGTTTGAAAAAGAGCTGTGCTTTATACTTCTACACTTTATTTGTGATTTGACATATGTTATCTGAAAAGTGTTCCTTTTTCCTTTACCTGCACAACTGTGTTCTATTAAAACATAATGCTTCACTGACCCCTGTATCCCTATCATATCCAGAAGGATCCATCCACTAGGGATGTGCGAACGCGGTTCGGAAGTTCAGAGTTCGGACCGAACTTGACTAGTTTGGTCGACCGAACCAAACTTCCGAACTGAACTCGAATTCGACTGAACAGTTCGATCGAATCCGAACCAGTTCGGAAGGTCAAAACCAGCTTAAAACACCGGTTTCGAATGTACGAACTTGGTTCAGAAGTTTGGAATTTGACCGAACTCGACTAGTTATTATTATTATTATTAACAAACATTTATATAGCGCCAGCAGTGTACCTGGCACTTTACAAAGTAATAAAATAGAAACAGTCCCTGCCCCTAGGGCTTACAATCTGAGAGACAGGAGCTGTGGGAGAGACTTAGGAAGGGGAACAGAGGGAGAGACAAGGGGTCTAACATTCATGAAGATGCGAGGTCTCAAGTGCACGTACTTGGCTTGGTTACGATGAGAATGACAGCAGGCAGGTCCATGTTGCAAGGATAAGGGTAAACCGATCGTAGGTATAGGAATAGTGGCTCAGCAGGATAAAGAGTCAGACAGAGCAGAGCGAAAGAGGTGAGTTTTAAGGAGAGATTTGAAGGTATGAAGGGAGGGGGCAAGGCGGATGTGGACAGGGAGGGAGTTCCAGGCATGGGGGGCAGCAAGTGAGAAGGGACGAAGGCGCTTAGGGGAGCAGGGAAGGCGTGGAAGGGTGAGAGAAGGGACAGAGGAGGAGCGAAGTGCACGGGCTGGAGTATGGAGGGCGATAAGTGCAGAGAGGTAGGGGGGAGCAAGGTTGTGAAGAGCTTTATAGGTGAAGACTAGGAGCTTGTGCAGGATTCGTTCAGGAAGGGGAAGCCAGTGAAGCGAAGAGAGGAGGGGCTGCACATGGTCGAAGCGACTGGCGAGGTAGATGACCCTGGCAGCAGAGTTTTGGACAGAGATGAGGGGAGAAAGGTGAGACCGGGGAAGGCCAGTGAGAAGGAGGTTACAGTAATCGAGGCGAGAGATGACCAGAGCATGAACAAGAGTTTTGGCAGACGAGACAGAGAGAAAAGGGCGAATCTTAGCAATGTTATGGAGGGAGAAGCGACAGGATTTAGCAACAGAGTCAATGTAGGGTTTAAAAGAAAGGGCTGAGTCAAAGATGAAGCCTAGGCTACGGGCTTGGGGGACAGGCAGGATGGTGACTCCATCAATAGTTATTGACAGTGAGGAAGGAGAGGAAGGATGAGGGGGGAAGATAAGGAGTTCAGTTTTAGCCATGTTGAGTTTGAGTTGACGTTGAGACATCCAGGTAGAGATGTCAGAGAGACAGTTGATGAGACGAGCTTGAACAGAGGGAGAGAGAGAGGGAGTAGAGAGATAGAGTTGAGTGTCATCAGCATAGAGGTGGTATTGGAAGCCATGGGAGGCAATGAGTTTGCCTAAGGATGAGGTATAGATCGAGAAGAGGAGAGGGCCAAGAACAGAGCCTTGAGGAACACCAACTGAGAGGGGGAAGGAGGAGGAGGCGGAGTTGGAGAGAGACACATTAAAGGAGCGGTCAGAGAGGTAGGAGGAGAACCAGTTATGGACAGAGCCACAAAAGCCAAGGGAGTGAAGGGAATCCAGCAAGAGTGAGTGGTCAACAGTATCGAAGGCAGCAGAGAGATCAAGGAGGACAAGAATGGAATAGAGACGTTTAGATTTAGCCACCAGAAGATCGTTGGTGATCTTAGCGAGAGCAGTTTCAGTAGAATGAAGGGGGCGGAAGCCAGATTGGAGGGGGTCAAGGGAGGAGTTGGAGGATAGGAAGTCAAGGCAGCGGGAGTAGACAACACGTTCAAGCAGCTTGGAAGCAAAAGGAAGGAGTGAGACAGGACGATAGCTAGAAGGGTCAGAGGGGTCAAGAGTGGACTTTTTGAGAATAGGAGAGACTGTGGCATGTTTGAAGGCAGAAGGGAAAGAGCCAGTAGAGAGGGAGAGGTTGATGATGTGCAGGAAGGAAGGGGCGACAGTGGGAGTAATGGAGGTGAGGAGGCGGGAAGGAATGGGATCAAGGGGGCAAGTGGAAGGGTTGGAGGAGGAGAGCAGAGAGGAGATTTCCTTAAGGGAGGCAGGGGAGAAGGAGGACATGAGAGAAGGAGGGGGAGGAGGGAGAGGGGTGGGAGTGGGAAGAGAGGAGTGGGAAGCGATGTCGAGGCGGATCTTGTCTATCTTGGAGGTGAAGAAGGAGGCAAGATCCTGAGCAGAAAGGGAAGAAGGAGGGGGAGGACAGGGAGGCTTGAGGAGGGAGTCAAAGGTAGAGAACAGGCGGCGAGGGTCCCGAGAACAGGACTCAATGCGGGAGGCATAGTAGTGTTGTCTAGCAAGGGAGATAGCAGAAGTAAGGGTGGAGAGACAGAATTTGAAGTGAAGGAAGTCAGCGTGAGAATGGGATTTGCGCCAGAGGCGTTCAGCAGCACGAGTGCAAGAACGGAGGTGGTGGAAACTAGGGGTGAGCCAAGGACGGGGGTTGTGGGAGAAGGCAGGTTGGGAAGAGAGGGGGGCATGGGAGTCAAGTGTGGAGGAGAGAGAGGTGTTGAGAGCAGAGACAGCGGAGTCAGGGGACCAAACCAAACTTCTGAACCGAACTTGATTTTTGAACCAACTGAATTTCTGAACTCGGTTCTGTTCGCACATCCGTACCATCCACCATGCTCAACATGCTGGTAGGTTCTTTTCACCTAGGTTCTCAACTCTTGTGTACAAGATAAGGACGTAGAGTTGGTTATCCTCACTTATACAGGTGTGCAAGGGAGCTGTGCACGTGTCAACTGCACAGTGCCACATTCGACTTAAGTGGATGCCAAACCCCAATTCAGATCAAGAAGCATCATTACTCTTTGTAAATTCTAACGTGTGTAGGCAATGCCATTCCCTTCCAGGAGTCTATCATGACTCGTTAAGACAGTATGGTCATTTAAGTGTGCTCTCAGACTACACTTAAGTACTTCCCAAGAACAGGGGTGTTTTCTACATTCCCACATTACAAGCAGCATCTGGCTGAGCATGGTTGTGCTGCACAACTTGACCGCTTGCTATGGATGACGTTGGCACTGTTCATGTGCTGAAGCCATTAGATTGCAACATAGAGCCAGTTTACGTGCCTATGCTGTAGCTGTAAGGTAAACAAAAAAAGGAGTTTTTTCGCTGCCCATATAACCTCTGCAAAATCTCGTCCATTGCAGCTTTTCCGGGTGGTGAGGGGGTTGGTCGGTCCTCCCTCCCTCTGCCTGGAATCTGAGGTATCTAATGCTCGCTGTGACATGTTTGGTGATCATTTTGCAGAGAAAATCACACGGATTCACCACAATTTCGACACCACACTTATTGCTGTGGGTGAACCAGAGGCTGTGGAAGCCCACCTTGTCCGATTTTGTGGAATTTTAGTCCATTTATTGTCTCTGAATCTTGAGTACAGGCAGGGGTCAGCTCGTCCTTGCGTGAACCCTTCCTTAAGCAGTAGTTGATTCAGTTTCTCATTCCATGCCCTAGCTGCTTGCTTCAAGCCATAAATGCTCTTCTGGAGCTTGCATACAAGATTCTCCCTTCCAGGTTCCTCGAAGCCTGGTGGCTGCTGCATGTAGATGTCTTCCTCAAGTTCTCCATTCAGGAATGCAGTTTTGACATCTAAATGGTCAACATGCATCTTTCTGGAAGCTGCTATGCTAAGTACTGGCTGCCTGTAACATGCTGAGCCAGATTCAAGGTATTTACTTTGATATATAAGGCCTTGTACGGTCTTGGACCTGGATACCTTGCCCTCCGCGACTCAGGACAGCCCGTCCGGTCCACTGGGGGCGCCTTCCTGGAGGTCCCCTGGGTAAAGCGGACGGCTACAATGGAGAGGACGTTCTCGGTGCATTTGTGGAACTCCCTCCTAGAGGAAGCACGGCTGGCCCTGAGTCTGTTGGCCTTCCGTCAGGCCTATAAGACATGGCTGTTCTCCCAGACTTTCAGAGGCAGGGAGGGGAGGGTGGGTTAAATTTGTGTGTGGGGCGGGGGGTGGGGGTGGTTAAATTCGTTTTGAATAACTTTTATATTGTTGTAAATTGTTTTATGTTGTGTTAGAAGCTGCCCCGAGATGCCGTAGGCATGAGGGGGCAGCATATAAGTGTACTAAAATAAATAAAATAAAATAAATAAATTCTCTCATGATGCCCCCTATACTTGGAACCACCTCCCTGAATACATTTGTTCTGCTCCCTCCCTCCTCAATCCCTCTTGTAAACCTACAGCTCCATCAGGCTTTCCCTAGCTCCTCATCCCCGTAGGCTGCTCCCTTTACTGTCTTTTCATTCAGGGTCCCTTTTTTTCTCTGTAACTAAGGGTGCTTTTAGACGAGCGGGTCGCCGTTGCACAACTCGCTCTCACGTTTTTTCAAAATCCCGCAAGGCGGGATTTAAACGCGCCGATGGCTGCAATCAGGTGCATGAAAGGCCGCACTAATCTGGAATAAGCACTAAGCAAAGCAGTTCTCTATTGCGGGGGGTTATACCTTTTCTCTCCTGTACATGAGACTTCTTAAATACATGAATGTATTTCTCTCTTTCCCTATTTTCCCCTCTTCCTTGTCTCCCAAATTGTAAGCCCTGTCTCTAATTAATGATTATTCAGTGCCAGGTATGTTTCCAGCCACTGTATAGATACTTAACATAATACAATCTCCTTGCACACTTGGATAAATTAGGATTGCACCCAAAGTATGTAAATAACCCCACTGGGGCTATTTTTTGTGCCAGATGCCATTCCTTGAGAGAAGGTCTATCACAATCAGACTTACAGTCTGATATAAATAATGAAAAAACATTTAAAGCATCAAAAATGTTATGTTATTTTAAATTGTTAGATTTATAGGGCTTCTTTCATCACCTTTCCAATCAATGAGAATTTTGCTATCGACTTCAAGGGGAGAAGGAGCAGGGTCAAAACAAAGCATCTGATTTTAAAAGTGACCTGAAGTGCTCACTATAATAAGTGGTTTGTTTTCAGCCTTTCTGCCTGTACGGCCTTTTTGCACGGTCACACCCACCCACCCCTCACACGTGTGTGTGGGTGGGTGGGGTGGGGGGTGTCCGTGTGACTGCCACGATGGGTGTGAGGGGAATGGGGAGGCGTACATGGGAATGCCGCAGCCAGTGCTCTGTGGTGCCCCATCCACCTCCACCTATGCACATAGCAACGGGCGCCAATGGCGGATGCTCCATGCGTGGAGATGGGTGGGAGTCCGTGGGAGCGCACCCTCACGTGTCACAGCCCCCGCATCCACCCACTGCACTGCCCCCATCCCCCCCATAGCAACCCGTATGAAAAGGGCCTAAGAGAAAAGTTTTCTAGTGTAGTAAAAGTTAAGATGGGGGATTAGAATAAACTGAAAGCAAATTAACTCTGTGTTGTTTAAACCTCCTTGTGCTTGTAAAAATCAGCCTGCTAATTTACTAGGAATGGAGTGTAAAAATTACAAAACTAATAATCATAGCAGTGATTATGTATAAGGAATCTTGGGATGTTATTACACAATAAACACAGACACCTTCATGCTGTGTCATATTGCTCAATTATTTAAGACTCCTTGGTAATTATAGACTTGTTTTAAATCTGTCTCTCTGGCTGATTAGGAACTGGAGCCCCAGACAGATCTTTAAAAAAATAAATAAAACAAATTGACACCATAGTTCAAAATAAATGGCAGTTAACATTTGAAAAGCAAGGTTTAACATCTGCAAAGCAATGTTGCTGTTTTGTTTTGTTTTGTAAATGTTACCAATTTTTATTCTTGTAAATGCTTTTTAGTTCAAAGGACTTTGGGGAAGGTAACAACTACAACTTATTTCAAACCAAGCAACTGTGTGGCTATTTGGTCTTCAAAGGAATGGAGCTGGGGAGGAAAAATAATTATATATATATATATATATATATATATATATATATATATATATATATATATTTAAAAGAATAATCTTTAACTGTTTTACTTGATGCTGTCATACTAACAGCATTAAAATATGAATTATATATAAAATTATACTTGTCTAAGTTGGTTTGAAAACTTCTAATGCAGCTTATTGTAGTAGGTCCTTTGGGGTCAAAGTCCTTACTTACTGAAATCACAGGTCATACTTACTTTGTTTTCAAACATTACACTATGAAACTTTAAAAAAGTTAGGACAAACAAGATTTTGCCAAAATGGAAAATCTTATTGAAATCATAGTTCCTGGTACAATCTTGGTCGTATCAAGAACTTCTCGATACTCGGTAATCTCTTGACTGACATTTTGTTTATCACTTTACTAGCTTTCCTCTTATTAGAATCCTATTTACTGCTTTGCCGTTCATGGCTTTGCCGTCCATTTCAAATCCCAAGAGGTAACACTGACACAATATCACATTTCTTGCACTCCATTTTTCCTTGTACTTCCTTGTCACTCAGTGACTGATACACAGATTTCTTTACTAATCTGCAATCCAGTTGCAGTTATCACCTCACTCTGGATTGGAACCACAAGATTGAGCAGCCGAACATTCTTAAATCTGACCCTTTTTACACGGGCCGCAGCATGGAGGTCGGTGTACACTGTGGTCCATGTGCGGTGGGTGGGGGAGATGGCACACACCCATCTACACCCAACTTCACCTATCTACATGCACGGAGCAGTCAGCGTTTTTGCAAGTTGCTCTGTGCATGGGGGGGGATGGGTGAAGGTGGGTGTGCATGCATGTGCGCTGGAGTGTGCGCACACATCCCCACCTATCCACCTACCCAGATTTCTGGGTGTTCATGAGTGGGGTGCTACCCATGTAAAAAGGGTCGCTAATGCTGCCATTGGTATTGAGTAACTGTGTGCCCTTGAGAAGTCAAATTAACCTACATTCCTCTGCGACCTCCACAGGGACCACATTGATGGGGCAGTGCAAAGGGGCTGGCATGCATCTTTCTAACGTAAGTGCACTGGAGCAGGGCACAGCATTCCAGAAAGACTGTTTCTTTAAGAAAGGCAGCACCAGCTAGTTGAAGGCGCTACTGGGGGCACAGGCACTGTGCAAAGCAGTGGACAATGCCTGAACTAGAACATCTGTGCTTGGGTGGGGCAGAAGCCAACAGCCACAAATCTAAAAGCCTGAGCTTGGCTCAGTGTAGGGAGAAACTCAGGAGGAGAAAGTAGCTGAGCAGAGCTCTGTCTCCCAAAGGCGCCAGAGGTGAGAGCCAAGGCGTGCTCTTCCCCTGAGCTGGCTCTAGGAAGAACTGCACCTGGGCAGCAGGGGCATGGAGAAACAAGAGAGCTCCATGGTGTAGGCGGATGAGTCGGCAGCCTTGACAGAAGACTCCTTGGAGCTATTTTGGAGACCAGAGCTAGGAGTTGGGCTCTGCCACCTCACAGCCTGGCTCAGGGGGACCTGCCTAAGCAGAAGGGTTTGGGCGAATCATAGATGTGCCTGGCCCCAGAGACTGTGAGTGGAGAAGTTGCTAAAGGGAATTGAACTGTATTTACCTGTACATGGTGAAGGGTTAAAACTGACTGTAATAAAGGACAAAGTAGAGCTAATTCCCTAAAGAGAGAGTGATTTTAGGGGGTCTAGTCCTGACAAGACTTACTATGGGGATTAACCACACACCTGTTATACTCACCAAATCATGGCGCTCAGCATGGTGCTCCACTGAAGTGGGGCCATGTATGAAAAGGGGTGGGGAAATCCCCATGTTCTCTTTCTGGTGTTGCCTTGCCCTGTTGCTCCCAGAAGCCACATTTTTTTCTGGGTTATTGGTGTGGCCATCACTGATCTAGAGAGATTTGAGCCTTTCCTTAGAGATTGGAAACTGAATCATAATACAGTGTCTGCAGTTGAAACTCGGAAAGGTGGCAACCCTAGGTGTAAGATTCCCAGCCCAGAAGAATTGGTGGCTTCACTGGGCTATAAATTCATTCAGAATCCCAGTGAAGAGAAGTTGTGGGGTGGGAATATTCAGTATAGAGGACACATGTTGAAGTCCTGCGACAAAGCATCACCCTCAAAGCCCTCAGAAGAGCCCCTCACTGCTCTGTAGTCCAGGACCTGGACATTGCTGCACTATGGTTCTATTGGATTGTTAATTTATGTATTTGTTTAAAAAAAGAACCCAGCAGAGTTATAATATATAAAATATAAAAAATTAAAATGTATACCCCACCTTTCCTCAAAGACTCAGGGTGGCTTACAGAAATAAAAAACAGAAGAAAGAGATACAAAAATACAATACAATCACCTGAAAATCCCCACCTTCACCCCACCCCCCAAATGCCCGCCCCAATCCTTGCCTGCCAAACGCTTTGCCAAAAAGGAAAGTTTTGCACCGCCTGTGGAATTTACTCAGGCTCAGACACTGACAGATCTCTGGGAGAAGGGAAGTCCCATAATACTTGGGCAGCAACTGAGAACGCCTCTGTGTGGGCCCTTGTCATGCGGACAAGATTGGCAGGTGGTACCTGGAAGAGGGCGCTCCAGACCGACTGCAGAGGTCACGGTGGAGCATGGAAGGGGTGGAGCATCAAAGGCGGTCTTTCTGATTTTTACTATTTATTTAATTATATTTCTGTCATGCCCATTCCCTTGCGACTCAGGGTGGGTTACAATGCATAAATACAAAAACCCCCACAGAATAAACCTAATTATTAAAAGAGTCCCATAAAAACAAATAAAAACAGATAAAATCCCCTAACCAACAATACCACAACTCTGCCACTGACTGCCAAATCTATGGCCAAAAAAAATTCAAAAGTCTTACATTGCCTCGAAACGATGAGCAGGCTTGGGCTTAGATTAACCTCCAAGGGGAGGGAGTTCCATAATTGTGGGACAGCCACTCTCTGCGTGATTTCATTTTAGAAACTTGGCAGGCATATGGTACCTCCCAAGAGGGTGCTCCTGACTGACCTCAGAGTCCACAATGGAAAATGAAGGAAAGAGGCTGCCTTTCAGATGTATTATTATTATTATTATTATTAAACATTTATAAAGCGCCAGTAACAACCTGGCGCTGTACAGAACATATAATCAGCTGCGGTCCCTACCTGTGGCTTACAATCTAAAAGACAAGGAGGGGGAGACAAGGAGAGGGGACAGTGGGAGAGACATGGGAGAAGACAAACAAACATTCAGGCGGATGCGAAGTCTCAGGTGCGTGTACTTGGCTTGGTTACAAGGTGGTCGGTAGCAGCAGTCAGCAGAGGAGGGCTGACAGTAAGAGCAAGGGGAAAGACTAGAGGGCATTGGGAAAGGCAGCATGGAAAAGGTGGGTCTTGAGGAGGGATTTGAAGGAGCGGAGGGAGGAGGCGAGGCGGACGTCGGCAGGGAGGGAGTTCCAGGCATGCGGGGCAGCGAGGGAGAAGGGACGAAGGCGGTTGGGCGAGCAGGAGAAGCGAGGGAGAGCGAGGGAGGGGACAGCGGAAGAGCGGAGAGCGCGCGCAGGAGCGCGTAGGGCGATTAGGTCCGAGAGGTAAGGGGGAGCTTGGTCATGGAGCGATTTGAACGTGAAAACCAGGAGTTTGAACAGGATACGTTCAGGAAGGGGGAGCCAGTGAAGGGAGAGGAGGAGAGGCGTCACATGGTCGAAGCGACGGGCAGAGTGAATGACCTTGGCGGCAGAGTTTTGGATCGCCACAAGGGGGGACAGGTGGGAGCGAGGGAGGCCAGCAAGGAGGAGGTTGCAGTAGTCGAGGCGAGAGATAACCATGGCATGAACAAGGATTTTGGCCGAGGAGACAGATAGAAAGGGGCGAATGCGGGCAATGTTGAGGAGAGCGAATCGGCAGGATTTGGCCACAGAGTCAATGTAAGGTTTAAAGGAGAGGTGCGTGTCAAAAATGAAGCCCAAGCTGCGGGCACGGAGAACAGGACGGATGGTGACCCCATCAATGCAGACGGTCAGGTCAGAGGGAGAGGAGGGGGATGGAGGAAAAATGAGGAGTTCAGTCTTGGCCATGTTCAGTTTGAGTTGGCGTCGGGACATCCAGGCGGAGATATCAGAGAGGCAGTCGACGAGGCGTGAGCGGACAGAGGAGGAGAGAGAGGGGGTAGAGAGATAGAGTTGGGTGTCATCAGCATAGAGATGGTATTGGAACCCGTGGGAGGCAATAATTTCACCAAGGGACCGGGTGTAGATAGAGAAGAGGAGAGGGCCAAGGACAGAACCTTGGGGAACCCCAACCGAGAGGGGAAGGGAGGGGGAGGTCGACTCGGGGAGGGAGACATTAAAGGAGCGGTCAGAGAGGTAGGAGGAGAACCAGTCAAAGACAGAGCCACGGAAGCCCAAAGAGTAAAGCGAGTCCAAGAGGAGCGAGTGGTCGACAGTGTCAAAGGCAGCAGAGAGGTCAAGGAGGACAAGAACGGAGTAGTGGCGCTTCGATTTAGCGACAAGTAGATCATTGGTGATCTTGGCCAGGGCAGTTTCAGTAGAGTGGAGGGGGCGGAAGCCGGACTGGAGAGGGTCGAGGGAGGAGTTGGCAGAGAGGAGGTTCAGGCAGCGGGAGTAGACGACACGTTCCAGGAGCTTCGAAGCAAAGGGAAGGAGGGAGACCGGCCGGTAACTAGAGGGATCGAAAGGGTCCAGGGTAGGCTTTTTGAGGATGGGGGAGACAGTGGCATGTTTGAAGGCAGAGGGGAAGGAGCCTGTGGAAAGGGAGAGATTGACAACATGCAGAAGGGGGGAAACGTTTTTAAAAAGTTTTATTCTCTATAGAATTAGATATAAGACCCATACAAAAATGAAGCCACCTCACTACTCTTATTGGCTATATCCATGCTTAGACATCCAAGACGCATGTTATCCCTCTTTTCTAAGACACTCACTAGAAGTGGGGAAGCCTCTCTGGGTTGAAACAGACGTATGGGCGGGAAACATTGGATACCCCTCTCTGGGTTGGGGAGGGGCACTGAACAAAAGTGCCTGTGGCCAGAGAGCCGTCCCGCTACCATCACAGCCTGGTTAGAGCAGGGAGCTCAACATATGTGCAGGTGGGAGGGCAGCCCTGCCCCACTCCGAATGCCCCACCCCCTGCCATGGTGGGCACCTATCGTAACTGGCCATGGTGCTAAGTCATGGTGGCCCCTGCCCTGAGACTGCGATGACAGGGTCAAATAAACATGCTGGCCCATGTGGGCAGCCCTTGGCTTGGGCTGCGCCTTGGAGACTTTCCAAGGATGCAGCCTGGATCCACCACCTACTCACACTGGAGTAGTCCTGGGCCAACATCCGGCAGTACCGGACCACACGTTCAGGTGAGCCTCGAGCCACTGTGAGCCAGCATCACATTTGTTTTTACCCTAAGTGACTTGCTATAATCAAGCAGCTTACTGTCTTCCAAGGTTAGCCATTACCAGGTAGCCCCCAAATTGAAGTAACTCTTTTACACAGGTTCTTGAAGGGGGGGCCCAGATTACAGGAGGAATCTAGTTGTGGCTCTGGTGCCTCTCTTAGATTTTAAGCGTACAAGTGAAGCGACCATTGAGGGCGCCGCAAATTGGTAAGACTGACAGCCACTTATTAGGTACAACCCTGATATCAGAATTGATTTCTTTTGCAGGCAAATCACAAGAACATTTTTTTCATATGTAATTACAGCTCTCCAGAGACCTGTACCCATAAGTTATCACGTTGATGCTTCCTCCCCTTCTCCATACCAATGGTTTATTTTTAAAAATCTTGAAGGTCACAGTAACTGCAAATCTCTTTCTTTTAAAAGCACTATTTTCAAGATACTTCAGTGTATAATATCCATCTCACATGGGGCATATGGAATGCCTCCAGCTCCTCAGTGATTTTGCTTACTCTGCCAAAGATTCATAGGCTTTATTACAGCCATCATTTCTATGATGCGTGTGTGTGGGTGAGGGGGAGGGATATTTTTTATTCTTCCTGGATATCACCTTTCCTTTCCATTAAACATGTCTAAGCCTATTAAAGTTGCTGCTCAGCAGCCATATTCTTGTTGTCTCCTTGTGGCAGATACAATTTAAAACCAGGGGAGGCTAAAACCCATCATCTCTACTCTCTCTTAAAGCTGTGCTGTTGGGTCATTCTGGTGTTGATGGTAGACCTTTTTCTTGCTTTTGACCACCACTGCTACCCAATTATCTGGTTGTCCATTATTATTACTTTGTTTTTAAACTGTGCCCTGACTTTTTATATTCAGCTAGGCTGAGCAAAACATAGACATTGGGTGGAAGCAGAAAGGCAGCAGCTCTGGATTTTCCCACAGATGCACCCGTCAACCCAAGTTACTGGTCTGTGTGAAGGGCACCATCAGATGTGCAACATGAAGCAGGCTGGAGCTGCCCCTGGACAGCCCAGCATAGAGTGCTCCCACAAGATCCAGGAGCATAACATGTGGAGCCGGCCAGCCAAACCAGGGGTAACAACCAAATGTGGTGCTGCTGTCCATCTGTTAGGGGGACCCGTGGAGCACCTCCATGCCTGTACATCTGTTGCCACTTTCAGCACTATAGAGTCATGGATAGCCACCTAGAGTGTCGCAAGAGCAACTTCTGACTCTATGGTGGGGAGGGGGGTGATGCACAGGTGCACCACATCCAAGGGACACCAACGGTCCGTATGATGTTGCCCCAGGCAGAGCTAGTAAACGGCAGGTCCATGGAGCAGCTCCAGGCTCCGGCAGGCTCCCTGACTGTCTGAGAAGACCTATTGTATTAGAACTAAATTCCTCATAATGCAGGCAATGCATAGATAGCTGCAGTATGCTCCATGACAGTTAGTTGTGGAATCCTACAAAGCAAATGTGTAACCACTGCTCGTGCCATGCTGCCTTGACTATATAGCATTCAGAACAGCTGGAGAAGGTGGAACCTTGGAACCGCTCTTTGTGTAACCTATTTTTGGAGCTGTTTGCTAGCTTCGCTGTTCTCCCAGGTGTTTGTTCCAGGTGTTACACCATTGTTTCATGTGTTACAGGCAATCAAGGAAGTTATGCAAGAGCTGGCCAGATTGCTAAAAGTCCCACTGTTCTAGTAAATCTAACTTCATCTGTCTCTTTCATCTGTGCGGAGTTTTTCCTGCTATATGGTATAATTTTTTAAGGATTTGAATATTTATTTATTTATGTATTTACATTTGTACCCCATCCCTCTCACGCAAGGCGACTCAGGAAGGCTATACAAAAATAAATAAATATACAAGTAAATATAAAAACATTTCTTTTTTAAAGCTCTTAAGTTTAGGTATTTCATTTGATTTTTCTTGGCCGCAGCCTCCTTCTACAGCAGCTCAGGGAAGCTCACAACTTATTAAAACCAAATAAAAATATAAAAATATCAAATAAATATCAATAATATATCAACAAATAAATGTTACACAAAACAATATAAAAATCCACAATAAAATACTCAAGGTGGAGCCTAAAAACCCTCCCTTTCTCCCTCCCCCATCACCCGTCTCCCTCACCAAAAGCCTGGTGGAACCGCCAGGTCTTACATTGTCGTCGGAAAGAGGGGAGGTCCGGGTTTAGGCGGGCATCGGGAGGGAGTTCCACAGCCTTGGTGCATCTACCAAAAACACCCTCCCCATCGTCGCCACCCAAGAAACCTGGGAGACTTTGAGGAGGTCGCTCGCAGCCAACTGCAGGGACTGATCCAGGGCTCAGGAGGTGAGACAATCACACAGGTACACAGGGTCCAGGCTGTTGAGGTATTTATAGGTCAAAATCAACACCTTGAATCGGACCCAGAAGCCTACAGTAGCTCGAGAGAAGTCAGCTACAGGTCACGGAGGTGTGACTCATCTCCTAACCACTACTGATAGCCAGGGACTTAACAGCCTCATCTGTTATTTCAGTGTAGTCTGTTAATGAGGTATCTACATAATTACTAGGGGTGGGACACCAGGGAGAATACTGGATACCGGATGTACAATTATCGGATCTCCCTGGTACTGGATTTACCCTTATTGGCATACCGGATTTTTAACATTGGCCGCAGTACTGGATTGACTTCAATGATTGCAATATAAAAAAATCCAGTACCACGGCCAATGTTAAAAATCCGGTATGCCGGTACATTTAAATATCGGATTTATCGGATGAAGCCGATACACCCAAATACCAGCAATATCGGATCTTGGGAGAACCTGAATTCCCACTGCTAATAATTACTGTCTAGGAACCCAGTTCAACTAGTAGTGCGAACGATCTTTGTTTTTCTAAGGAAAGCTAAATCTTTTTTAAAATTATTTTTGATAACAATTGAGGGAAGAATGGAAGGGTTAGGACTTTTCAGCCTGGGGCTGCCCTGCCCCCAACCCTGACCCTCTGACTCATAAGACTCATAACTCCTGCTGATACCCTCCATCCAGTACAATCTGTTACCTAAGGTCTGTGTACTCATATCCTCACCACATGGACAAACCAGCCATCATTCTTGATGTAACTAAGCCAAGAATGTGCACCTGGGACCTCACATCCTCGTGAATGTTACACTCCTTGCCTCTCCCTCTGTTCCCCTTCCTTCATCTCCCCTCCCCCTGTCTCTCAGATTGCAAGCACTAGGACAGGGATTGTGTCTATTCACTTACTTTGTAAAGTGCCAGGTACGTTGCTGGTGCTACATAAATGCTTAATAATAATAATAATAATAATAATAATAATTAATAATAATAAATTGTTCACCAGCTGCAGTCTCTGGGCTGCTACCAATGGTAGCCCCACATAAAGCGTGTTGCAGTAGTCCAGTCTTGAGGTGATGAAAGCATCGATGATGGTACGACCCTTGCGGTTGGCTGGGGATGCCCGACTCAAAGTCCCCCATGTTTCCCCGGTGGCGACAATGGGGTGGGTGTTCTTGCTGACTGAACCTAAACTGTGGAGTTTCCTCCCAACGGAGGCCCGCTTGGCCCCAGACCTCCCCTTCTTTTGAAGACAATGCAAGACCTGGCTGTTCCGCCAGGCCTTTGGGGAGGGAGACGGGTGTGGAGGGGGTGGGGATGTTATTTTTGCTTTCCGCTCTTTTTAGTATATAATGGTTTTATTGATATTTTTAAGTTGGTATTTTATATTGTTGTTTTATTGTATGGTTGTTGTACGCCACCCCGAGCTGGTATTGTGCAGAAGGGAGTGGGATAAAAAACTACAAAATAAATAAATTATAAATGGTAGCTAGCTCGGAGTCCGAGACATACTGCCAAAGCCGTCGCACCAGATTTAACTGGCAAAATGCACCCTTTGCCACAGCCGCCACCTAGACATCCAGGTGGAGTTGCGGGTCAAAGAGTACCCCCAGACTCTGAACCTGAGTGACCAACACAAGGTGGACCCCATCAGTGATGGGTGCCACCATTCTCTCAGCCCCTCCCACCAGCATCACTTTCATCTTGTCAGGATAAAGCTTCAGACAGCTCACCCTCATCCAGTCCCTCATAGCCGCTAGACATTGGGTAAGCACCGAGACTGCCGGGACTGGGCCAGCTGAAAAAGAGAGGTAAAGCTGGGTGTCATCAGCATATTGATGATACCGCACGCCAAACCCTCTGACCACCTTGCCCAAAGGCTGTGTGCACATGTTGAACAGGAGAGGGGACGGAATGGAACCTTGTGGAGATGATGAACACACGAGGCCCCAGGGAGATGATGAACAGTCGTCACCCAGCACCACACATTAAGTTCTCCTGGCCAGGAAGGAACAGAACCATTCAAGAATAGTTCTGCCAACCTCGGCTCCATCCCACAAGCAATTCACCAATAATTCATGTTCAACAGTGTCAAAAGCAGCCGAGAGACCTAACAGGATCAACGCAGTCAAAGACCTTGGTCCAACTCATGGCAGAGGCCATCAACCAAGGCCACAAGCACAGTCTCCATACCAAAACCCAGACGAAAGTCGGACTGTGAGGGCTGAAGCTAAATGAATACTGCAAGGAGATGGAGTTAACGCGGCTACTATGCCAAAAAAAGGGTCATCTTAAGAGCCAAACAAACATGACACCTAGGAAATTAGACACTGAAAAGGACCTCATAGAGCTTCAATTTTAGGTGTTTATTATTAATTTATAACTAGAATTGTCATCCCGTCCCTTTATTCCAGGACACTTATGAGAATACATTGTGCAGGGTTGCATTGGTTCCATTGCAGCCCTGAACCATTTATTTATTTATTTTATAAATTTGTACCCCACCCCTCCTGCCTCTGGCAGCTCAGGACAGCTCAGATTACATGTATTTTTCACAAGTGTCCTGGATTAAAGGGGAAGAATGGCAACCCTGTTTATATCCAACCCTATCCCTGAAAACTCAGAGCTACTCACAAAACTCAGAGCCAACCCCAGGACCCGTGGAACGCGCACACATGGATGCATGCGCAAACTGCACATACCCCCTGCACTGGGCCCATGGCGCCCATGCAGACTGTGCAGTTGTGAGCGCATGGGACATAGCATCATCCCCATTTTTTAAAAAAAAGCAAAATAAAATTATTCACATATTTAAAACATCATAAGTCATAATTAGCATTTGAAATCCTTACCAACCTTACAGACCCAGTCTTTCATTATGCCTTAAGCTAAATGTATACCCTTTGAAAAAGAAGGAAGAAGAAGGAAGAAGGATATGCCTTGACAACACCTCTCAGATGTGGGCCACTGTATTGTCTCATAAAATAAATATTAAGCACAATTCAGCCTATTGTTCAGATGGAAAAATCAAGGCACATAGATTAAGTGACATCTCTAAAGATGCAGCCTATGTGGTACCTGGACCCTAAATGGTCCGGGTTCCACATATCTGAAAGACCGTCTATCCTACCATGGCCCTTTGTGGTCCGTATGGTCAGCTGGGGCATCTTCCTGCAGGGTCTTTCTTGTTACCACTGTCTGTAGGGAGGAGGTGCGCCAGAGGGCATTCTCGGTTGCTGTCCCCATTTTGGCCCTTTTAAACAGATGTGTGTGGGATGGGGAGGTGTCCGTTCAAACACTGCAGCAGGTGCAGGGGGATGGGCGGGTGTCCATGGGAACGCTACACCCAGAAGTTGGGAGTGCATGAGCACTCCTGTGCTCCACCCACCTCCACCCATCACCCACACATGGAGCAATGGGTGCCAATGCCAGATGCTTCGTGCGTGGAGGTGTGTGGGGATCCATGGGAATACACCCCGACCACCCACCCACCCACCCGCCGTGCCATCCCCCAACCCCCCCACGCACCTGTACCCATTAGAAAAGGGCCTTTTTGGAACTCCCTTCCCCAGGAGGTTCATTTGAGCCCGAGCTAGTGGCTATCACTGGAGGTGGTGCAAAACCTTTTTATTTGAACGAGCATTTGGTGGGCAGGGATAAATAGGGTTTGGGTGGGGTTTTATTGATGAATTTTACTGGTTTTTTTTTTAACTAACTGTGAGCCACCCTGAGCCTTGTGGGAAGGGCAGGATATACATTTGAAACATAAATATTTTTGTATTAATATTCTGCTTCAGATTTTGTGCCTTTGTCTGAGTTTGGACTAGTTGACTGCTAATGAATTATAATTAGGGTCACTGGATTTCCACAGTGCAGAAAATCAGTAGATGCCTCTTAGCCCAGAAGGGGAAGGGGGTTGGTTGGTTTTTTTCCCCTTTGACAGACATCAACACCTTTAAGTAGATTTCATGCATAAACCTGGCACTCCCCTACCATCAAATAATAAAATTATAAAATCGCTATCAGTATTGCTCAGTTAATTTCTATTACGTATTATTTAGAAGAAGGCACAAGTGTACACAATGAGTTACAGAAACAGTTTTCTTCCCGAAAGAGTTGATAGTGTAACCCAAATGCATATTATTCAGCTGATAGGGAATATTTCAAGCAAAGGTGTGTGCCAAAATTAGTAAAGCACCCACTCTTTGCCAGACAAATCAGCTGTTAAGGCAGAAAAGGCGATGATCAATGCAAATATGACACAATAAAAAGCCTAGTCATGAGCAACAGGAGATGAGTAGAAGTTTCTGAGTGCTTCCTAGAGGTCCAACTTCATCTTACTGATTATGAATAGACTTTTCAAAAGCACTCAGCATTGGCCTAGCTCTGCGGCTTCTGAATTCAGTGGTAGAATTTCTATTCACTTGAGTGGGGTCAACAGTGGGCCAATGTTGAGTGTTTCAGAAACATCTCACTGTAAAAGCATAGCATCAATTTGCTTGATTTGACCTGTAGAAGTAGATAATAAATAATACACAGGGTCACTCATACTGTATTGGAAATATGTACATATATTTCCTACTTCATACAGATGGTGGTTGGCTATAAAATTTCCATCAAAGTCCCTTGGCCAATTTACAAACCGGTATTACTACGTTTACAGTGTGCGGCAGCTATTGTTCAGTGAATCAGAGATGGTTTACTAGATTAACTGACCAGCATTTCCTGTGGGAACATTTGTGGGTGATTGAATTTCTTGCCATCTCCAAGCCATTCCCCACCACCACCCCTGCCATTTTTCTTTTTGACTAATTGATTATGACAGGTGTCACCTGAGCTATGGACCAAATGCCCCAGAAGCACTCATCTGTACGATTGAAGGTGTAAGTAATATGGTTGGTTTGAAACTGAAGAGCTGATCGCTGGTGTTTTTGTCCATTGATTTTTCCAGTATGTGATGTCAGTTAATTACTAAGATCTGCTCACTGCATAAATACAGGCAACCGTTATAGCTGTATTTCCAATTGATTTTTCCTGTACACATGAAAACCTATTTCCCCAGTTGAGAAAGGAGTGGGATTGGAATTTTATATTGGGTTTTGAACTTTAAAGCCTTAAATGGTCTGGGTCCCATGTATCTGAAAGACTGCCTGTCCTACCATGTCCAATTGTGACCCCTTCAGTTGCCCAGAAGTGCCCTCTTGCAGGCTCCATCTGTTACCCTTGTCCGTAGGACAGAGACACACAGGAGCATGTTCTTGGTTGTTTCCCCAGTTTTCTGGGGGTTCACTTGAGCCTGAGCCTGGGAATCTTCCAGCAGTAGTGTAAAACTTTTGTATTTGAAAAAGCATTTGGTGGACAGTGGGATAGCTGTTGGTTGGGGTATTGGGTAGGGTTGTGTGGGAGGTTGGATGTTTTGAGGGGAGGGTGGGAGTTGTTAATATATGGGTGTTATTGTTTTATGTAAGATGCCCTGAGCGTGAAGAGAGAGAGAGAGAAATTTCCAACAAACCAAACATGGCAGAATTCCCAACTGCTGTTATTCCTACAGCTAGATCCAAAAAACATTTGAATGTGAAAGTAGTAGTAGTAATAGTATTTATTAATTTGTTTGGCCATTGGCCGTAACAAAAGAGTAATAAAACAAATACAATAATAAAGTGTTTGTCAGGATAAAACTTGAGACAAAAAACAAGAATAATCAATACAATAACAAGCCTAAATATACAAGAAAGACAATAAAAAGAAACAAAAAATTAAATTTATGATTACATTGTGTTTGCCTTACCCTTCCCGGGGTTTATGGTGGCAGCATTTGGCCCCTGCATTACCTTAATATTGTCCCCAGTGTATAGGGCAACCAGTTGCAGCCAAGTTAAGTTTGAAGTTATGCTTATACTTATTGCCTTAACTAGGGGGACATTTACCAAACCAGATATTCGCTACAAGAGTCCTGATTCTTAGAGCCGATCGCTTTTATCTTTAAACGTCTCCGAGCTCCGCCTATCTTATTCCTATTCAGTAGGCGTTTTTTCTTTCTTAGTTCTGCTTGCCATGCAAAATATGCTATAGACCTGGTAACAGACTGATTTGTATCAGCCAATAGATATGACATTTTCCAATTGATGTCCCAATGTTCTTTCCCTTCCAAAAAAAGGTTTGACATATTTGTTCCTCAGTGTGTCATTATACGGACAATCAAAAATATAATGCTCAACATCTTCGATCTTATTTTGTGAGCAGCTGCAAAGTCGCAAATTGTGTGGAATACCAGCAAGTCTCCCTTCTACAAAAACTGAAGGGAATAGCTGGAATCTCAATCTGGTTAAAGCAGCTCTAGCAGCCGGGTTCTCCACATAAGAAAGGTACTCCTTAAAGCAAAAATTGCTTTTTAACTCCAGTATCTACTATCTAGGAGCTATTTTACATGTCTTAACCTGAGCCAACCCATCTTGTATAAAGACATCAGTGGTTCTACAGGCTAGCAGAGATTACACTTTGGTTTGGGGACTAAACCTACCATTTTTCTGCTCCCTCTGGAACTGTCGCTCATCTATCAGTAAAGCTCCCTATATCCATGCTCTTTTCCTCTCTCGCTCCCTCCAGCTCCTTGCCCTTACTGAAACTTGGATCACTCCCTCGGACTCTGTCACGCCTGCTACCCTCTCCTGTGGGGGTCCTCTCCTTCTCTCACCAACCCCGCCCTGAAGGACAGGGTGGTGGGGTGGGCCTCCTTCTTGCTAAATCCTGTCAGTTCCAACCAATTTCTCCTCCCCCCTCTCTCTCCTTCCATACCTTTGAGGCTCACTCCGTGCGCCTCTACTCCCCCCTCCATCTACGTGTTGCTGTCATCTACCGTCCCCCTGGTCCTCTCTCTTCCTTTCTTTCTGACTTTGAGTCCTGGCTCACTTTCTTCCTCTCTGTTGATATCCCCACTCTCATCCTTGGTGACTTCAACATTCATGTTGATGACCCATCTCAGCCCTCAGTCTCTCGCTTCCTCTCCCTAGCCTCCTCCTTCAACCTCCACCTTTGGACCAACTCCCCCACCCATACTAATGGCCATTCTCTTGATCTTGTCCTCTCTAGAAACTGCTCTGTCGCTGATCTCTCCTTCGATCCTCATCCTATATCAGACCACTTCCTTGCCTCTTTCAACATTTCCCACTGTCCCCCCTCCTCTTCCCCTTCTCTACGCCCCTTCCGTGACCTTCAAGCTATTGATCCCCTGGACTTTGCCTCCTCTCTCTCTCCCCTTCTTCCTACAGTCTTCTCTTCCTCCTCCCCTGACTCCGCTGTCTCTGCTCTCAACGCCTCTCTCTCCTCCACACTTGACTCCCATGCCCCTCTCTCTTCCCGCCCTGCCTTCTCCCACAACCCCCGTCCTTGGCTCACCCCTAGTATCCGCCACCTCCGTTCTTGCACTCGTGCTGCTGAACGACTCTGGCGCAAATCCCATTCTCACGCTGACTTCCTTCACTTCAAATTCTGTCTCTCCACCCTTACTTCTGCTATCTCCCTTGCTAGACAACACTACTATGCCTCCCGCATTGAGTCCTGTTCTCGGGACCCTCGCCGCCTGTTCTCTACCTTTGACTCCCTCCTCAAGCCTCCCTGTCCTCCCCCTCCTTCTTCCCTTTCTGCTCAGGATCTTGCCTCCTTCTTCACCTCCAAGATAGACAAGATCCGCCTCGACATCGCTTCCCACTCCTCTCTTCCCACTCCCACCCCTCTCCCTCCTCCCCCTCCTTCTCTCATGTCCTCCTTCTCCCCTGCCTCCCTTAAGGAAATCTCCTCTCTGCTCTCCTCCTCCAACCCTTCCACTTGCCCCCTTGATCCCATTCCTTCCCGCCTCCTCACCTCCATTACTCCCACTGTCGCCCCTTCCTTCCTGCACATCATCAACCTCTCCCTCTCTACTGGCTCTTTCCCTTCTGCCTTCAAACATGCCACAGTCTCTCCTATTCTCAAAAAGTCCACTCTTGACCCCTCTGACCCTTCTAGCTATCGTCCTGTCTCACTCCTTCCTTTTGCTTCCAAGCTGCTTGAACGTGTTGTCTACTCCCGCTGCCTTGACTTCCTATCCTCCAACTCCTCCCTTGACCCCCTCCAATCTGGCTTCCGCCCCCTTCATTCTACTGAAACTGCTCTCGCTAAGATCACCAACGATCTTCTGGTGGCTAAATCTAAACGTCTCTATTCCATTCTTGTCCTCCTTGATCTCTCTGCTGCCTTCGATACTGTTGACCACTCACTCTTGCTGGATTCCCTTCACTCCCTTGGCTTTTGTGGCTCTGTCCATAACTGGTTCTCCTCCTACCTCTCTGACCGCTCCTTTAATGTGTCTCTCTCCAACTCCGCCTCCTCCTCCTTCCCCCTCTCAGTTGGTGTTCCTCAAGGCTCTGTTCTTGGCCCTCTCCTCTTCTCGATCTATACCTCATCCTTAGGCAAACTCATTGCCTCCCATGGCTTCCAATACCACCTCTATGCTGATGACACTCAACTCTATCTCTCTACTCCCTCTCTCTCTCCCTCTGTTCAAGCTCGTCTCATCAACTGTCTCTCTGACATCTCTACCTGGATGTCTCAACGTCAACTCAAACTCAACATGGCTAAAACTGAACTCCTTATCTTCCCCCCTCATCCTTCCTCTCCTTCCTCACTGTCAATAACTATTGATGGAGTCACCATCCTGCCTGTCCCCCAAGCCCGTAGCCTAGGCTTCATCTTTGACTCAGCCCTTTCTTTTAAACCCTACATTGACTCTGTTGCTAAATCCTGTCGCTTCTCCCTCCATAACATTGCTAAGATTCGCCCTTTTCTCTCTGTCTCGTCTGCCAAAACTCTTGTTCATGCTCTGGTCATCTCTCGCCTCGATTACTGTAACCTCCTTCTCACTGGCCTTCCCCGGTCTCACCTTTCTCCCCTCATCTCTGTCCAAAACTCTGCTGCCAGGGTCATCTACCTCGCCAGTCGCTTCGACCATGTGCAGCCCCTCCTCTCTTCGCTTCACTGGCTTCCCCTTCCTGAACGAATCCTGCACAAGCTCCTAGTCTTCACCTATAAAGCTCTTCACAACCTTGCTCCCCCCTACCTCTCTGCACTTATCGCCCTCCATACTCCAGCCCGTGCACTTCGCTCCTCCTCTGTCCCTTCTCTCACCCTTCCACGCCTTCCCTGCTCCCCTAAGCGCCTTCGTCCCTTCTCACTTGCTGCCCCCCATGCCTGGAACTCCCTCCCTGTCCACATCCGCCTTGCCCCCTCCCTTCATACCTTCAAATCTCTCCTTAAAACTCACCTCTTTCGCTCTGCTCTGTCTGACTCTTTATCCTGCTGAGCCACTATTCCTATACCTACGATCGGTTTACCCTTATCCTTGCAACATGGACCTGCCTGCTGTCATTCTCATCGTAACCAAGCCAAGTACGTGCACTTGAGACCTCGCATCTTCATGAATGTTAGACCCCTTGTCTCTCCCTCTGTTCCCCTTCCTAAGTCTCTCCCCCAGCTCCTGTCTCTCAGATTGTAAGCCCTAGGGGCAGGGACTGTGTCTATTTTATTACTTTGTAAAGTGCCAAGTACACTGCTGGCGCTATATAAATGTTTGTTAATAATAATAATAATAATAATAATATTAATAATAATAATAATAAACCTAAGCTCCTCCATTGGCAGACTGTAGGCCCTTATCAGCCCCTCCATTTTTTGGACCCAAGTGGTCCTCCTTTTAAAACCTTCCTGTTCCCTATAACACATTTTGGTAATTCTTGCATCATCCATGCTCTGCAGCCAGGACCAGTATCTAAAGACATCTGATCTAATTTTGAATTCCACAGGGAGCATACCCAACTCTGCTCTTACCATACTCGAGGGAGCCGAGCAGGGAACCCCCAGGACCCTATTGCAGATTGTAAGTTGTATCGCTCCTAAACCAACAACATGTGCATGGCCCCAGATCTCTGCTCCATAGATCATTTGGGGAATCATTTTTTGGTTTATTAGTGACACAACAGGCTTTACCAGCTTGGCCCCCACTGTTCTTCAGAATCGTAAGATTCCATTGACAGTACGATCCGCTTTTAACTTTACGGCCTTGATATGCCTAGTCCAGTTTTCCAAATAATTAAACAGGACACCTAAGTACCTGTAGCTCTTGACCTGCTCAATTTCATGTGGCCCAATGTACCATTTATTGGCGGAATAGTAATTAGCAAATACCAGAACCTTGGAGAATGTGAAAGTAAATGTATTGCAGAAATGGTTGCATCTTAAGGAATTTAATACAAGTAGTGATAGGTTTTTAATAAGTAAAAAAATGAGGACTGACTTTGGAGGTAGCTATTGTCATGTGACAGTGTCATAGAATTGGAATGAAATTGAGACTTCACTGAAATCAGTGGAAATGTTGCCTTGATTTCAGTGGACCAGAATTTCACCCACTTTCTTTTAAAATTATTTATTTATTTATTTATTTATTTATTTATTTCTATAATTTGTAGAATTATAGCACATAATTAAGCAAGTAATTTTTTGTTAGAAGGAGGAATCCCCCTCTCCCTTTGGCCCCGAGTCTTTTTTGGGAAGACCATTGTAGCCACTCCCTTAGGGGTGGCAGAGAAAGGGGAAATGCCGGTGGGGTGTGGAGCAGTCTGAAAATAGGAGAGGGGCAAATTTGCGCACCTGGAGGTTTTGGTGCAAATTAGCCCTCACAAAAACAAGGGTTTGATGCCAAGTATGTAAGCCCCTCTACCCCTTCCAGTGGGTGCGGTGGGGACAGAGCTGTAGGGAACAAGCACCATGCTCCTGAACTGGCACTGTAGGAATTTTCCCCACTTCCCAAAAATTGGCTTATGGTGCAAGGGAGGTGAGGTCACCTTCTCCACAGCACCTTCATCATTATGTGTACTCATTCAGAAACCAAGGATGTGTTTAAGCCCAGGTTAGATTAGTTAGAGATAAGTTACATTGTTTATTTAGAGTTTTTGCAACTGAATAAGGAAGGTAAGGAAGGTAATTATGTGAGTAGCAGAGCAGGAGGGAAAAAACCCCAAACAAAACAAAAAACCAGATATGAATTGAGGCACCTTCCTGTGATATGGGGTATTTTCAGATGTTATGAGATCACAGTGAACCACGGTGAATACCCACCTGTGGTCACTGTGCCTCGAACGTCTGGTAGGTGGCCGCCAGATGTTCGCCACGGTCAATACCCACACGGGGTCATTTTCAACCACGCTTCCCGGGCTAGCCGTGGGAATTTCCCGGGAAGCGTGGTGAAAGTGATCCCCGGCGTGGTCAAAAAAAAAATCACGTCTGGTCGGGCGCCACGGCCCGGGATCACCGGCGGGATCCCGGGCCCTGGCGATTTCGGCCAGACGCTGCGGCCACATTGGCCCCGCCGCCCACCCGTCTCCCCAGAGGGCGGGCGGCGGGGACCGTGGAGGGGGCGGGGGCGTGCGGCCGCACGTTGCACCACGCGGCCCAGCCCCCTCCCAGATTCTCCACCGGGATCCCCCGGCACGTCTGATACGGCGTGACGGGGTCAACCCGGCAGGGGATGATTTGGTTGTTTTCGGTACGGGGCCAAGCGGCCCCGTAATGTCTGAAAACACCTATGCTTGAAAGGGGCTGACCATAGAGTGCAGGACAGCCCATGGTTCAGTCCGTCTAGATTGGTGGGGAGAAGAGAAGCACCCCTGGGTTGGATTTAGGAAGTCCTGGGGAAGGGGGTGTCACGACTATTCTCCCTTTCTCTGAAGGTTCAAAGGGCTCCATGGTGCTATCGTCAAAAAGGAGGGTCTTCAGAAGGTGACAGACGTAGGCTGGAATGGAAATTGGAGCTAGTTGGGGGTCACCCCTGTCTATTGCCGATAGTGCCCTGGTTGACTGTTGAAGTTATATACTGGAAATTAGTTTGGGGGGGGGGGGCTACCTCTTTTCCCTTAGATAATTTGTCATTTGGTTCTTTTTAAGTAATAAAGAATTGTGGCCTTTAAAACCCACATTTGCGTACTTGCTTCCTTCCACTGAGGCAGCAGCAAACAATATTATCCTTAAAGCTGCTCTATCTGGCTCTGTGCCCCATTGTTACAAATTAATAACTTCTACAAATTAATAGGGATCGATGATCGCATTTAGTCTAGGACTCACAACCACACCATGGATAAGGTGGAACACAGTTTTATTGGGGGACCAAAGGCCCAGCGAACCAAGCTTGGTAGTTTTACAAACTATACCCACACTCAGGCTAAACTATACCTACCCATCTATAACATTTGCCTTGCGTGTCCAGGGCCCTTGGAGTTGTATTTTGGAGGGTCCAAGAAGGAGACAGGGAAGGGGGCCAAGATGGGCTGGCTGGGAAGAGCTGCTAGCGAGTGATGAAGGGTGTCCATGTGTGTAAGGTCAGGAAGGGAACTGAAACCTTGGAACAAGTGTGGAACTCAGAACTTGTTCTTGGAACTCAGAACAAGTGTGGAACTGAGCCTTCAGTCCAATTTGCTATGAGTCAAGTCTCTTCTCTTATAGAGTTTTGAGATCCTCGGTTCCTAGTAGACTGATGGGTCAGTTCCTGGCTGGTTAGGAGCTTTATGGAGATACCAGAGGGGGGGGGTGTCCCCTGTGGATGGGGAGGAGGATCCATTGCATTGTGCTCCTTCTGTCAGGGGTGCCTTAATGATGATGATTGGTCTAAAGTCAGGATGTCTGGTCATCAGACTGGTGTTAAGCACATCAGACTGGTGTTAGGCACTTAGTCTTTTGTGAGCTCATTCTGGTATCTGCTACTCCTCTTTAGCATAATGGTTTTGTTTTTCTGTTCCAGCAGTTCCTCCATTTGTGGTTGCAACATCTTAGTTAAAATCTGCTTAGAAAGGCCCTTCTGATTTCCTGAGAGAGTGTCTTTTGTTTTAGCTTCACACTGTTCTTTGAGGCCTGACTCTCAGGCATATCATTCCTGGGCAAGAGCTCATTCCTGGTGGCCTGATCATTAAGGCTGTCATATTGAGTTTAAAACTAAATATTAAATATTTCCTATCAATTCTAATCCTGACACCATGATCTCTAAACCTCCATTTCAGAGTTCTACACTGCAGAGCTTCTGGAAAGAACCTTTCCCTGTTCTTCTTGTCTGTGCACTGCAACAAAAATAAAGAAATCCTGTATATAAACACCCTCCTCACTAGTGCTGTTTTTATACAGTGCATTGTTTCACATGTATAGCAGTAAATTAGTATCTGTGATTTACTGAATGGTATCTCCCTTAATTTGATCATCCACTTAAGTACATTTCATTTAGGTTTTCAAAATAACCAGTAACTATAATTGCCTGGGGTTAATTGGAATTTACACTTTCTTGTAATATTGGCCCTTTTCAAATGGGCGCAAGTGCATGCGGGAATGGGTGGGCACCACGGTGAGCGGGCGGTGCATGGGCAGCCCGTTAAACGGACGTCCACCCACCCATCACCACGCATAGATGTACCTCAGTTGTCCCTAATGCCTCCATGTGTGGGCGATGGGTGGAGGTGTGAGCGTGCACACATCCCACCCACACGCCACGGTAGTCGCACAGACGCCCACCCGCCGTTCACACACCTGGGCAAGGGGGGGGGCACGTCCGTATAAAAAGGGCCATTAACTCTTATTCCAGATTTTCTAAATGACATTTAAAAAAAGATGTGATGTATGCATGCACGACTGTAAAATGAAATGGGCATACATTTATTTCTTTCTTTCTTTCTTTCTTTCTTTCTTTCTTTCTTTCTTTCTTTCTTTCTTTCTTTCTATGCCACACTTCCCGTAGAGGCTCAGGGCAACTTGCAATTAATAGAAAAATAACCATAGAATTCAAACAATAAACATTTCTAAACTTCCCCCATACCCTACTCAAAAACCCAACCAACCCCTACTCCGCCGACCAACTGTTTTTTTTCAAATAAAAATTTTTGTTCCAACTTCGGAAGATGTTTAGGCTCAGGCTCAAGTAAACCTCCTGGGGAAGAGAGTTCCACGAAACTGGGGTAGCAACCAAGAACACCCTCCTGCTCCTCCCCATCCCATGGACAAGAGTAACAGGTGAAACTTGTAAGAGTGTGTCCTCAGCCAAGCATAAGGTCTGCAATGGACCATGGTAGGACAGACAGTCTTTCAGATATATGGGACCCAGACTGTTTAGGACTTTAAAGGTCAGAAATAGCAACTTATATTGCACTTAGGGGTGTGCATGTCGTTTTTGTTCATTTTTGTTTTCGTTATTGCAATAACAAAAATGACAGCAGAGAATAACGATAATGATAAAAACGACAACCGAGAATACCGATACCAATAATAGAAATGACAGTGTTATTATCGTTGCCGTAATTGTTAGTGCTGTGGCAGTTGGTTTGGGAGGGAAAATGTGGAGAGGGGAGGAGGGAGCAGACATCTAGGAGCCCTAAACAGGGTTGAACTCTTGAACTGTGCCTGTGTTGGAAGGGGTGAGCAGCTCAACGGTATCTGATGGATGTATCACTGACCAATGAGCAGCGCAAACAGGCCCCAGCAGTCTCATGGCACTCTGTGATTGCTCAATGCCTGCTGCCTTCCCCAACCAATCAGGGGGGCCCTGGAGGAGGGACTGAAGCCCCTTATAATAGGAGGGCCAGGCTTTTTCTCTCCATTCTGTGAAAGCTCTGCTTGTCAGGTTGCGTTTACAGAACTGTGGTACTTGCACACAAAAAATCCTCCCTAGCCCTCCTTGTATTACCAATACCTTTCCTTCCTCATACCCTACATTTTACTTTCTCCCTTTCCCAGCCCTTCTTCCCCCTGTACATTAAATATAGATAGGTACTATAGAGTAAATATAAATATATATTATAGACCTATAGATTAGATTAGGTTATATAGATAATTGATTAGATAATAGATAGTTTCCCTTTTCCCTTCCCCTGTCTCTCTTAGATTTAGGTAGATATTAGCTGCTCACAGGAATGAATAACGATACCGATACCAGAAATAAAATCTTCATTTGAAATGGTACCAATAACGATAACAATGATAATGAAAACAATAACAAAAATGACATTGTCGTTAATAACAATAATGAAAATGACTTTTTTGAATAACAAAAATAAAAATGAAAAACAAAAATGACATGGGGGCCTGGTGCACACCCCTATTGTGCCCAGAAAGCTATAGGTAGCCAGTGGAGACTTCAGAGCACTGGTGTAATGTGCTCCCCAAGACTTGTCCCTGAAAGGAGCCAAGTCACCACATTCTGCACCATCTGCAGTTTCCGTTCCAAACAGTCATCAGTGGCAGCCCCACATAGAGCAGTAATCTAGCCTCGAGGGGATGAATGCATGGATGACAGTAGCCAGATCTGAATTAGAAAAGGCTACCGCCTTTTCACCAAATGGAGGTGGTAAAAAGTGCTCTTGGCCACCGATGCCACCTGGTATTCCAGGCATAGCGTGGGATCCAAAAGCACTCTGAGGCTGTGAACCTGATCGACCAGCGGGGGCCGGACTCCATCAATAACAGGTGTCCCAATCTTCTCCAACACCAAGACTGGACAACCATCATCACTTCAGTCTTGTCAGGATTCAGCTTCAATCATCTCACCCTCATCCTATGTTCTGTTCCTTTCCACACTTCTGTATCTTCAGAAACCACCCTTTCCTCAGTGCATCATTTTTTTTTTCCATGCAGCAAATTGTTTTCCTCTGTGTGTGGGTCCTTGCCTTCATCACTGCCCCCCTAGCCTTGTCTAGCCTCATACCTGTCTTCAGCTCGTCTCAAAGCTGTGCAAAGGCCTGCTGGTAAAGTCATCTTCCACATTTTCGGACAACCACATCACTTAAATCCCCCCACTTCATTTATTTCCAAAATTCTGCTTGTGTGATGCCAATCTCAGTCTTAAATAGAATTATGTGACCCTAGACAGCTACAAAGACATTCACAGCGGATCAAATATCAGTCGGGTCACAGCGTAATCCTGATTTACAGTCCCGACCCATGGTTTTGTAATCCCTGTTCCTCTGGCTTCATTCATATCTTTTCTGCATCACATTGACATTTCTTCTCCACATCTGCAAGGTTCAACATAACAACACATCCAACTACATGTCTGCTCTCAGGTTTCACAATCCCCTGTGTCTTCTTACTGACTGTTATTTCCCCCCCTCCCGCTTCAATGGTTCCTGTGTAGGGCTGAAAAAATAATTTAAAAATCATCTTGTGAGAATCAGGGTTGAGATGTTGCAGAAATCTCGATCCTGATTCAGATCTCTGTGAGATTTCTCACTCCTCCCCAGTGCTGGAGAAATTAAAGTGAGGAAGGAGGAAGCCATGCTGTTCCCTCCCCCAACTCTCTTACATTTTCTGGGACTGACAGCTTGGGGGACAGAGCCCGGGACTATGAGTCATCTGTGTGGGAAACTGCTGAGCGAGCCCCAGTAGAGAATTATCAGGAATGGGAGAGAGGGGGCATCCTCAGAGGACACAATAGAACACTGAAAAGCTGTGCTGAGCCCACCTCTTCCCTTAACTCTCTCCCCTTCCATCTGGAAGTCCTTTCCAGATGGGGGGAGGATGGAGTTGCAGACATCTTCAGCATTCTGTTGGCTAGCAGGAGTCAGCAGCCAACAGAATGCTGAAGAGTTGTGCTGAGCCCACCTCTTCCCTTCATGAGTTGTGTGACATCTGGAAAGTTCTTTCTGGAGGGGAGGGAGGTAGATGAAGGGGGAAAGTGGGCTTAGCACAGCTTTTCAGCATCTATTGACTGCTGACTCCTGCTAGCCAATAGAATGCTGAAGATGTTTGCTGAGTCTTCCCCCTCCCTCCTGCTCACCCCCTCCCATTTCTGATAATTCTCTATCAGGGCTTTTTTAGAAGCTTCCCACAAATATGATTCATGGCCCTGGGTTCTGTCCCCTGGGCTGTCAGCCAGCCCCAGACAAGGTAAGAGAACTGGGGAGGGGAAAGCATGGTTTCCTCCCTCCCCCCATCAACACTGTGGATTCTGTTTATTTGAGATTCTCATGTTTCTCAGAGAGAATCCAGCCAATTCTTGTCTTGTTGTCATTTGCAAGAACAAGCCAAGAATTGTGATTCTCATCGAGAAACACAAGAAAGCAAGAACTAAGTTTCATTCCCTACTCCTGTGTCTCTTGTTCCCATTCGTATTTATTTATTTATTAGATTTTTACCCCGCAGCTCCTAAAACAGCTCGAGGCGGCTTACAATAAAAATAAAATACAAATATAAAGCCAATCTATAAAATACATTAAAACACTTAAAAAATACTAACCATTAAAACAGGACTAGGGAACAACCAAAGTAAAACAATAAATAAGGATGAAGGGGAATTAAACCACTACCCCTCCCCCACACCCCAAAGGCCTGGGCGAACAGCCAGGTTTTACAATTTCGCCAGAATGTTAAAAGGCTTGGGGTCAGGCAAGCTTCCTCCGGGAGGGAGTTCCAAAGGCACGGCCTGGCTACCGAGAATGCCCTCTCCATTGTGGCCCCCCGCTTAACACGGGGGACCTCCAAGAAGGCAACCCCGGCAGACCAAAGGAGTGTTCTGGGGTGCGGAGGGCGAGGCGGTCCCTGAGATACGAGGGGCCCAGACAGTGAAGGACCTTATAGATCAATACTAAAACCTTGAAACGGGCTCGGCATGCTACTAGCAACCAGTGCAGAGTCCGGAGCACTGGTGTTATGTGCTCCTGACAGCCCGTCCCCAAAAGGAGCCGGGCCGCTGCATTGTGCACTGGCTGCAGCCTCCAAACCAGGAACAAGGGAAGCCCCACATAGAACGCATTGCAGTAGTCCAGCCTCGAGGTGACGAAGGCATGGATGAGGGAGGCCAGGTCCGGGCCGGAGATGTACAGGCGCAGCCTCCGCACCAGACACAGCTGGCAAAAGGTAGCCCTCGCAACTACCTCCACCTGCTGCTCCAGGCGGAGGTCTGCGTCTAATACAACCCCCAGACTTCGAACCTGCTGAGCTATAGGAGGGCGAACCCCCCGAATCAGGGGGGCCGACACCTCCCTCGCTCTCCCCACCACCATCACCTCCATCTTATCTGGGTTGAGCTTCAGTCTGCTCTGCCACATCCAGTCCGCCACGGCCTCCAAACACTGGGATAGCACTGAGACAGCAGGGTCTGGGTCTGTTGAAAAAGAGAGGTACAGCTGAGTATCGTCAGCATATTGGTGACACCGCACCCCGAACCCCCTCACGACCTCCCCCAGCGGCTGCATATATGCATTGAATAACAATGGAGACAGAATGGAACCCAGCAGAACGCTGCAGGATAAGGCATGGGGGCAAGATGTCTCAGCCCCATTGGTTTCTCCCCGAGAGGAATGACTGGAACCATTCAAGAACAGTCCTGTCCAGACCCCCCCAGGTCACGCAGCCATCTCAACAGCAGCCCATGGTCCATGCTGTCAAAAGCAGCAGAGAAATCTAGCAGGATGAGAAATGTTGAACATCTTGCATCCATCTCCTGGCGGAGATCATCGACCAAGGCCACCAATGCCATCTCGGTGCCATAGCCGGGGCGGAACCCAGATTGAAACGGGTTCAGGAAACCGATGCCATCTGGATGTGCCTGGAGCTGGATCGCCACTGCCCGCTCAATAACCTTCCCTAAAAAGGGAAGGTTAAAGACAGGTCAGTAGCTGGCGAGCACGTCCACGTCCAGAGATGGTTTCTTCAGCAGGGGGAACACCACAGCCTCCTTGAGGCTGGGCGACAACCTCCCCTGCTGCAAGGACGCGTTAACCACCCTCGCCAGCACTGTCCCCAGCGTCTCCCTGGAGGCTTTCACCAGCCAGGATGGGCACGGATCAAGTTCACAACAGGTGGCTCTCACAGACCCCAAGACATCCACTGCATCATCTGGTGTCACTTCCTGAAACTCCCCCCACGAAGATGGACCATCACCTCGCACTTCATGTTCCCATGTCTTCTCTTTCTGGGGGAAAGCTGAGACATGTTCCCTCTCATCCTGTTAAAATTGTCTCAAAAACATTTTTATCCGAGGAGAAGGGAGTCAAGGAATGAGGCAGGTATGGGGCTGGAGATCAAGTGGTTGAAGCACAGGAGCCAAGAGGAGCATACAGAGCCACTACAAATTGCTCATCTGCTCTGAAGAGCTGGAAACGCTATCAAACTAATATATTGGTGAGTGGCCAATGAGGAAGCACAGGAGGCTCAGCTGGGATGCCTCAAAGTTTGTATCACCGCTCAGCTGAGAGGGGGAGCTGCAGAGTCAGAACTAGAGAGATCCTGAAAGCTTCTTCAACTTTTCTCTGAAGTAGAGGGTGTGTGACATAGAAAGGGACAGGACACTGAAGTATATGGACTGTTTGAACAGTCTTTTTGTTCCTGTTACTTATGCCTGGAGTCTGGATATTTTACATTCCTTCTATCCATCCTACCCATTCCCTTGAGACTCAGGGCAGGTTACAGTGCACAACAACAAAATTAACCCAGATATTAAAATACACCCATAAAAGCAAATAAATCAGATAAAATTTCCCTAACCCACAATACACTAGCCCTGCTCCTGCCTGTCAAATGCCTGGCCAAACAAAAAGGTCTTGCATTGCCTCCAGAAGATGAGCAGCCTCGGGCTTAGACAAACCTCCAAGGTGTGGGAGTTCCATAATTGTGGAGTAACCACTGAGAAGTGAGAATGCCTCTCTGTGTGCCTTCGTTTTGGAAACTTGACCTGTTTGGACCCCATCTATAGCTGAACTTCAGCTGCTCCCTTACACCTGTTTTTTTAAGATAATTGCAGATCCATATTCATCAGCCCATAGTAAATGTGTTGTCTCCTCCTATCAGCTCTAGATGTCTGAAATAGATGCCATCCCTGCATAACAGAATTTCCCTGCACGAAAGCCTGCCCATCTGTGCTGAGGAAGAAGTGAGAGGAAGTGGAATGCAGCAATGTTTTGTGGAGGCGTTCTTGTTTACTAGTTTCAGAGTATCACCCCTTGGCAAATAACTATCTTCCTCCCTCCCTACTATGAGAGCTCAACAATTAAAGTTTTAGTCTTACGTAACTCTCTGTGGGCTATAATTTGTTTTTTAAAAAAATGTCTAGAAAGAAAGGAAAAGCAATTTGCATTTTTAACACAGTTGATCTGGTTATCATCGTAGATGGGTGGGCTATAAACACTGTCTTGGATAAGACTTTTCTAACAGACTTTTAAAGGACTAGGGAATGCTGTACATGATCCTGAGAGATGCTGAGTTGTGAGAATGCCACTTTGTTGTAACAGCAGGCGTTGTTGGCATACATGCACATAAATAATGTATTTATAACAGGGCTTTTAATGTCACACAGGAGGCATAGTAAAAAAAAAAATCGACACCGCTTGACTTTGTTCTAAGGACATCATTATGGAACCAAGGAATAATGAGCTATGCTAAAGGGACAGCAGATGAAGTTTCTGGGGCAGACTGAACAAACATTGTATGATAGTAAATTACCCACAACACTTACAGGTGGAAAATTTTAAAGATGTCAAGGGCTCAAGTTCACTCACACTTTGCCACGTGTTCATGTTAGGTGTGCAAACCCTAATGTGGGTGAACAGAGAAAATGTACCAGTGAGCAAAACATGGCTAAACAAGCAAGGGGGTTAGGGTGAGCACTTTTAAGCTGTGGAAAGAAAATATCTAGGTTGGATGCAAATTTCTTCTTTCGAAATAGAAGGGCCAAAACATACCCTTGATCACATGAAAGACAATGGGAATTCCTCTCCCTGGTGTAGGGGAAGGTCCTTGTCCCTCACACTCCTTTTAGGAAGGAGGCAGCGGGGGTGAAGTAGCCAAGGGCATAGCAGCCCCAGGCAGGAGAGGTTTACGTTTGGAACAGGGAGGAATTCAAATATCGGGCTATTGGCCTGATCCGTGGACTTTTGGTGGGAATGGAGTGGCTGTGATGTAGCTGCCCCACTCACCATAAAAGACCAGCACTGCGGGGTCGGGGTGGGGAAGGGCTAGAACCAGAGAAGAAGAAGGACCAGGAGAAATGGAAACTTGAACTGTGTGTGCACAATCTGTGGACACTATGTGTACTATGTGTACACAATGCTGGGTTCGAAATTGGGAGTAACTACACAGGAAAAGGACCCTGGAATCATTGTGAACAATACTCTGACATCCTCAGATCAATGTGCGGCAGCTGTCAAAAAAGCAAACAGAATGTTAGGAGTTATTCAGAAAGGGATAAAGAATAAAACTGAAAATATCATAATGCCCCTTATATAAATCGATGGTGCGACCACACCTTGAGTACAGTGTGCAGTTCTGGTCGCCCCACCTCAAAAAAGATATAGTAGAACTTGAAAAGGTGCAGAGAAGAGCAACAAAATTGATCATGGATTTGGAACGGCTTCCCTACGAAGAGGGGCTTGATAGGTTAAGGCTCTTCAGCTTGTGGAAGAGAAGACTGAGAGGGGATATAATAGAGGTTTATAAAATCTTGAGTGTAGGGAACGTTTATTTACCCTCTCAAGTAGCACTAAAACTAGGGGACACTCCTAGGGGAAATAACTGGTGGCAGATTTAAAGCAAATAAAAGAAAGTATTTTTTCGCTCAGTGCACAGTTAAATTATGGAATTTGTTGCCAGAAAAGGTTGTCAGGGCCAGTGGTATGGGTGGGTTTTAAAAAGGACTCGATAAGTTCTTGGTCAATTAATGGCTATTAGCCAAGTAGTTTACGAGATGGGAACTTCTTACAGTTGGGAGCAGATCAGTAGGGAATGGATTGCCCATTGTGATTGCTGGGCTTGATGGACCATTGGTTTGACTCAGTACGGCATTTCTTATGTTCTTATGTCAACATCATCACCCTCCAACATGGGGGTGGGAGTGCAGCAGTTTAGTTGGTAAATAGATGCAGAGTAGCGGTGTGCATGTCGTTTTCATTATTACAATAACAATAACAAACATTGTCAGTTTCATTATCGTTATTGCAAAAATGAAAATGACAAAAAATAATAATGGAAATAGAAATGAAAACATTACTTTGTTTTTGAAATAAAGGGAAAACACTGAAACATGTATTCCCGGCTATAACTTTTGTTTCTTATGCAATTGTTTCTTACTCCATTGGGTATACAAATTGCTTTTACCCCCAATGGAGGGCACTAGGTGTACCAATTTTTGAATCAATTTGATAAAGGGATCAGCTTTTAGAAGAGATTTAATGTTGTGATTTTAAGAAAAAGCTACATACACATTCCTTGTTTATCTTCCATCCAATTTGTATGAAACCTGTGAATATCATGCCCCTCCACAAGCTTAACACACCTGCCAATTCTCAAAGAGATTGGATGAAGGGTCCTGATGGTATAAAACATTAACTTGAAAATACACTTCCAGCTGTAACATTTGTATATTCCATCCTGTTAGGGGTGGGACATCAGGCAAAAAACCGGTTACCGGTTTTACCGGTTACCGGTTTACAAAAAACCAGATTACCGGATTAAAACCAGGTTACAGGTACCGGATTTATTGCATTGATTTCAATGGGGAACTGTCCCCATTGAAATCAATGAGGGGGGGGAAATACCTCCCCACCTCCCCCTCCCAGGCTGTGTCAGTGGAAGGGGGGGCACCCTCCACCCACCCTGCCCAGCCTGGATTTCAAAATTATTATTTTTTACCCTAAGTCCCTACTAGTGCAGGCTCCGGGCTGCTGCCCGCGACCCGGAGCCCGCACCAGCAGGTACTAGGGTGATCCCTAGGGTGGGGGGTGGTTTAACACCCCCCACCCCAGGGATCAACATACCTCCCCACCCAGGGATCGCCTACCTTTGACGCTCCGGGCGGTGGCGGCAGAGGCGGCGGCGGCAGCATGGTGGTCCGGCGACTTCAGTGCTGGCTGGTGGCTTCAGTGCTTTCTAGGCCTTCCGGGGGAACCCGGAAGTTCCACGGAAGGCCTAGTAAGTGCTGAAGCCACCAGCCAGTGCAGACGCCTTTGGACCGCTGTGCTGCCACCGCCGCCCGGAGCGCCAATGATAGGTGATCTCTGGGTGGGGAGGTAGGGTGATCCCTGGGGTGGGGTGTGTGTTAAACCACCCCCCACCCCAGGGATCACCCTAGTACCACAGTACCTACCTTTTGGTGCGGGCTCTGGGTCGCCGGCGGCAGCCCGGAGCCCTCACTAGCAGGGACTTCGGGGATTTTTTTTTTTTTTTTAAATCCAGGCTGGGCGGGGTGGGTGGGGGGTGTCCCCCCTTCCACCCGCACAGCCTGGACTGGGGAGGGAAAGTGGTTGGGGTTTTTTTGTTTCCTTTTTTACATTGCGGCCATTCATTTGAATGGCCGCAATGTAAAAAAATTCAGCACGCAGATCTGGTACCGGTACCCCCAAATACCGGAGTAATCCAATACTGCCAGTACAGCAAAATACCGGCAGTATTGGATACTGGATGAACTGAACTTCCCCCCCTACTGTTTACAAGATATATGGCAGGAATGTATTGCATACTTCCCTGTCATCTCTGCCAAACTACAGGACAATGTGGTAAAGGGACCCAATTTTATAAGCAATTGATGTTGTCCCCTTGAACACCATTATTCAGATAAATAGCAGCACATGCATTGCCAGTCAAAGGCAGGCACCTGGCATTACAGGGGGAGAGAGGCAGTAGGAGGGAGGATGTGAACCAACCCAAAAGACTGACAGAGACATTCACTGAACAATTACTGCATGCTTCTAGCTTTACAAGACCAATCGGCAGTGGTTTTGAGGCGGGCATAAGGGGTGGCCCTCAGGCGGGCATAGAAGCCATCCAGACTGGCTAATTATCATCACAATCACATCCTGCAGCACTGTGACAGAGGACATAAAAGAATCTCTATTGGCTCTTTCCTAAACAGATGCTTCTGACTTCCCAGTAACAAGTGGGGGAGAGATGTTGGGATGGTCACAGCACAGAATGAGTATATTTGTCTGACAGTTCTGCTGACCAATTGGCATCACAAACCAGTCTTATACCACAGTGACACGTTAGAGAATCCCTAGCATAAGCTCCTTCTCTGCATATGCTGTGCAGGCTTATAAAATTGGGATCCTTTATCACATCTTTCTGATATTTGGTAGAGATGATCACAAACGTGTGCTGTACAACTCTGCCAAATATCTTGTACACTGGTTGGACTAAAAAGATGGTACAGTCAGACATGCATTTCTAAGTTAATTTCTTATACCCCCAGGAACCTTTATCCACTCCTTCCCAAAGTTGGCAGAGATAGTAAATATGGCAAGGGGTATAACCTTCCCAAGTTTCATCCACATTAAATGTGAGGAACAGAAGTTACAACTAAGAATGTATATGAACATTTTTGCAAAATAAATTATTTCAACTGCTTCTAAAATTGAATTCCTGTATCCAGTCCTTTTGGTATTTGTACACTTAATGCCTTCCATTAGAGGTATATAAACACTTGATGTTTCAGCCAAATATAGTGAAAAACAAAAATGTTACAGCCAAAAATGTGTTTTCCATTGAAACCAATGGAAAACGAAAACAAAAGCAAAAACAAAAACAACAATTTGATATTTATGAAAATGAAAACGACAGATTTAAGTAACGAAAATGAAAATGAAAATGACATGGGCCCCTGGTGCACACTTGTAATGCAGAGGAATAACTGGGAGATAGTTACGACACTAGACCTAGAAGGTGTAGGGGAATTAGTGTATTGATAGTGCTGTTTTTCCCTCCAGATTCAATTAGTAAAGAGTCATAGTAATTTTAGCCCAATTTTTATTGCCTCTTTATGCACTGGGGAAGGGAGGGCAGTTGCTCTTACTGAGAACATCATCTTGTTTGATCAGAGCTAATGAGTAAGCGGTAGCCCTTGAATCAAACAAACGTAATGAAATAACAAACCATTATGAATCTTCTGGAGTCCTTCTAGCTTTTACAAATTAGGCTAAGACATATTGCATTTGAAATGGTGCGGGTTTTTATTGTTGATTTTTGTGGATTTCATTATTAGTAACAAAACTGGACCAAACGTTGCTCTTGAGTTCGAATAAATAATAGGAGAAATGAAATAGGCATATTTGTCCTTATGTCTGAGGGAATGCATCCTATATTCTTATTTGCATTTTACATTTACAACATGCCCCACCTTTTGTATTTAACTGATGGGCAATTTTAACATCTGTAATTATGTACTTTTTTCCCTGTCAGTGCTAAGTAGCATTTTCCAACAATAACATATTTTTTTTCACAGCAGAAGTGTTATTTTTAAAATATTTTTTACAATGCATCATTATTTTACCGACTCCAGAAATTAACATTTCTTTCTATTTAAAGTGACAGTAAACGAGACAGCAGTTGATGCATATCCCCAATTTATGATTACATAATGAGTTTTTATTACCTTAATTAATCATTGCTAGTAGTTATTTCTTTCATTTGCCTACTTAATGGATTTTAAGTACAAGTACCATTTGCAGGCCAATGAACCTTTTTGATGCTTTACAGTTTTACTGTCAGTTTTCCCACTCACAATGCGTTTTAAAAAATGAGATTAGCCAGATTGTTGGCCGAGCGATTAACATGCTGGTCTGTTGACCATACTTCGTTCCAAAAATCTTGAAAGCTTTATTCCAAAGGTAGATGGTGCTACTGTTCTCAAATTCAGCAGAAGAGGAGTGGGCAAAAAGGTATTAGAAACAATGAAAGGCACATCTGTCTATATAAAATTCGGATGTATGCCTGTTGGTTGGTCAGTTGGTTACTGAAGCTGCCAACTTGTATTTGGTCCAGCCTAAGGCTTCTTTATTATAAATCATAGAGGGTCTATTGAGGTCTTACATGAAGGATCATTGAACCCTTTAGTGTCTGAAAGTTACAGGGCCATGACCGACGGCCTGGACTGAAGTTATGTCCACCCAACATCAGCCCATAGATAAAGCAAAGGAATCAGCAGTTGCTGCTGTTGCAGCTGCTGCTGTCACAACTGCTGTCCACCTGTTGCTAATGTCACAATAGGCTGTTCTGACCACAGCCAAGTTGGAGGGGTTAGCAGTAGGGTTGGCGCAGTAGGGATCAATCGGAGGGTGTAGGTGTAGTTGCACCTTTTCTAGACAGAAGAGGAAAGGAAGATGAGAGGGGTTACTGAAGTGGCATGGATGTCCCAAAGACAAAAGGCATACACTACAGAGGAAACAATGGCATGCAAAGAAAGAGACACTAGAAGATGAGAGGATGGGACACCAGTCAATGAAGCAACCCATAGGTAAAGCAAAGGAACCGCAGCTGCTGTACAGTTGTTGCTGATGTCACAATAGGCTGTTCTGACTACAACCAAGTTGGAGGAGTTAGCAATAGGGTTGGCACAGTAGGGATCAATCAGAGGATGTAGATGTAGTTGCAAGTTTTAAAGGAACACCATAAAATTATTCCGTGCATTATTGTGGGTTAACAGGTAGTATACTATCAAATGCATTGTGTACAACATCTTTCATACAACCCATGATTCAGAGTGGTATTCAGAGTTTAATGATAGAGCAAAGAGGGATAGGGAAATTTGATGGGAAGAGCATCAGCAGAGAAGAGTTTTACATGGAGAGACTGTTGAAATGGGTAGGTTAGGAACGATGGATGGATGGACGGACGAATAGACAAATGGATATGAGTGAAAGTAATGCACTGGTTATCAGTTAAGGGAAATAAAGGAGTGGCTGCCATATATCAGAAAGACTGCATTCCTACATTCCATTACCGCCTCTGAGGTTAGCCAAAAGTGCGCTCCTGCAAGTACCATCCGTGTTCTATGTGTATGCTGCAAGGGTGCTCCTGGGCCAGTTCTTATCAATTACAACGGCCTTTGAGTTCTCGGTGAGAAGACAGCGAGAAGCTTTCATTTCTTGGCTCATTTTCATTTCGCAGAACATGGTGATAAATGTATTTCTCACCAAGAAAAAATGAATACAATGGGAACGCGTTTCAACCCTAATAAATAAATAAATTATTAATAATAATAAACAGCTTAAGTTACATAGGCAACAACTAATACGAAGACATACCTTTAAAAGGGGAGAAGAGAAGGGGACAAGCGTGGGATACATGGCTTGGGCCCCTCCTATCTGAGAGACCGCCTCACTCCTGGATCTGGCCTCTGGGTCCAGTTCAAACACCAAAACACTGAAAAACTGAGCTCAGGATAGGGGAGCAGAGAGGAGGCAATGCATACAAGGGTAGGGGACAGATTCATGATGCAGATTCAGGATCTGGAGCTTCCTTTTCTTGTGCACCCCTTACACATCTCCGCTGCCAACTTCTATTTGGGCCTTGAAGCTTGTACTAATTCTCAAAGTGGCCCCCAGCAAGGAAAAGTTTCCCCACCACTGGTCTAAAAGCACCCAGTCTGTCAATTTTCTAGACACCCAGTATGGCTTATCCATTCGAGTAGTCTTCTGTAAAAAATAAATAAAAAAGAATACTTCTAAGAAGTACATATATTGTCTCAAGAGATGCTTTTTCCGACAGGTAGACTGTGGGGGTGAGAGGTGTTTGTAATACGAGTTTATTTGTGAGATTCCTTACTGATGATGCATGCATGCACTCTGGAGCACTGGATAGGTCCAGCTAACAAGAATCTTAAGTAAATAAATAAACCAGACAAAGAACACATTGCTGCACGACGAATTTAAAGATTAAGGTCTTCATTCTGCAAACACATATTCATTCATTTAATTTATTCACATCAAGTTTAGTCTCATTGGGGCCGATCCCATGGACCACAGATCCCATGTGCAAGCCACACGTATGAGGGAGAACCGCACAGAACAATGGGTATTTTTACACACACGTGACATTTCTCCTGCATGTTTGCTGTTACATCCTGAACTTTCTGTGTGTCTAAATCATCACCCAGATCTTAAACATCTGGCTCTTTGAACTTCTGCATAGAACTTCTCCCAGAACTTTTGTGTGTAAAAAGTTCTTCTGGTAAACTGCTTTGCTGGTCACTTGGTTTCCATGGCAGCCTGTCACATCTACAGTTGCGGTTACTTTAGGCTGCCTCAGGGCAGTGTTTTTGTGAAGAATGCATCCAGGAATTGCATCAGGGCTGTGTGTGTGTGTGTGTGTGTGTGTGTGCGCGAAAAATGCATCCGGAATTTACTTGTGGATGTGTAAACCCAGAAGATTGAAAAATCCGGAACTTTAAGTTGTGTGTAAAAATGCCCAATGTGTCGTCAATGGAGCTGCGTGCAGGATCCACGACCCATGGGATCGGGCCCATTGAAGTCACTAAATGTATTTTCATGTATAGATGGGAACCCAAACATAAGGTTTTTTGTTTTTTCCCCAGGATGAGTGTCTATTCTGGACATGAATACAAAAAGTAGTAAAGAACCAATAATGATGTGTGGTAGAACACATTGATAATGGCATTGAAGGGGTAAAATATGGGCTAGTGCTTTAGTTTTAACTGATTTTGGTGATCCTTGCAGAAGCCGTATCCATTGTTGGGAGTCACTTAAATGTTCTTTAATATTGCTTTTAATTATGTACATAAACTCCCCATGAGATTAGGACATATCTTATTTTTTTGATTCAAAAATAAATCCTGTGTATCTTGGGGAGCTGGCACAAGGGGAGACAAATGGGGGGAAGAGTTAAAACAATCAAGGAACATAGCTGGCAGGGCTACGAGATGGGAGACCCGTAGCCATGCTATATGTTCTTCCATTGCATGCTGTCAAGCTATAGGAAGGAAGGCAACAAACATTTGTCTGAACTTCAGGTTTTGGCCACAAGAGACTGCTGTGCAGTTACTTCGATGTTCTCTGTACTGTACAATAACCTGGATGAATCCATAGGGAGGATTGAAAGCAGGAGCTGGAAGGAAGGGTGGCAAATTGCAATGTGTAGGCAACAGCACAAAGAGAAGGGAGTGGGTGGGCAAGGGCCTGGAATCCAGACATACACGCCAAATCCCACAACAGAACTAGAAGTCCCAGCAAAACCATCCAGCAACCCCACTCAACTCAAACTACCCTCCACTCATCTCCACCCACAGCCACCCTCAAACACCCACTCACCGAATTGTCAGGTGTTGTGCCTTTCCATGAGACTCCACTATGGCTTGAGACAGGGTGTGCTGCCCATAAGTGTGAATTAGTTTATATGCAAATTAGCCCATTTCACAATTTGCATTAAATGTCACACATGGAGCAAAACAAAACTTGGCAGCTCTGAGCTGGAGTCCCATTTTAGTTGGCTGGAATATGATTATTTTTTTTTTATTGGAAGCTTTGCCGTAGTGCCAAAGGGGCTCTATTTGTACAGAGCTAATTGGTGCATGGCAATCCTCTTCTCTCCCTTTTAATTTGTCCGTGTTCATGAAAGTGAGAGACTTAGCTTGGGGCTAGAGCCAGATATAGTGTGGCCAGCTGCTGTTTAAGATTTCCTTGCTTGGCTCTGCTAATGCGTCCCAATCCTGACCTGCCAGCCCTCCTGCTATTCCACTCCTGAGCCTCTCCCCCAAGCAGAGCCTGTGGATGGAACTCTGCAACCACTGCTTGCGGTGCATTCACATTATTTCCCTGCTCGATGGGGAAGCTACAAAAGGCCCAAATATGTGCACTGAGGGCCTTCATCACCCTCACCTCCCAAGTGATGAAAAAGCTGCTCTAGGCCCAGTCTCAAGCAGTTTTTAAACGGGATGCATCCAAGCGGGTCCACTCATCCCCCACCCAAGCACCTGTCTGAAGGTGGCGTGGGCATGTGCACACTCCCGTGACCCACGCACTCCATGGAGCATTGGGAGAAAATCCTGGCTGCACCGAGCAGGAGTGGGCGGGGTGTGGGTAGGGGCACACACTCATCCTGGCCTGTTTAAATCCCGCCCCCCCTCCTCCAACTCACTGGATGTGTGTGAGCACGCCACTCAGCGCACACAGACCCTTGGAAAAGAGGGAACTTCCTGATGGGCTTAGTGAAGATTGGGACATGTCCCCGGCATCGCTATAATGTGCATATTATATTGGGATGCACAATTGGTTTCCCTTTTCTTTAGTTACTAAAATGAACGGAGGCCCATTTGTTTTAATAACTAATGCTACAAAAGCAGATGAATAAGCAAATGATCATTGTTTGCTTTCATTCGTTTTAATAAAAAAAAAAGTTTTTAAAACACGGATCCAACCCTTCCCCCCCGCTCCCCCACAAGTGCATATGCAAAATGATCACCAGGCCATTCTGTGCGTGCATGAACTTTTCCAAACTGGTGCCACCAGCATCACCCCTGTTTTGGAAAAGGGCAGCCAGTCTGCACATACCCAGTGGCCGTTTTGTACATGTGCAGACTGGCTGCCCTTTTCCAAAACGTCTGCGACGCTGCAACAGCCATTTTTGAAGGGTAAGTAGTCGCAGAATGGCAGCCATCTGCAGTGACTTGGTTTAAAAAAAAATAAATTTAAAAAAATAATAATTAAAAAAACAAGAAAAAAAATCAATGCCACTAATTGTTTTTATGAAATTAAAATGAAAACTAAATGAAAATTAATCATGTGCCTTCTGCACACCCCTAATATTATACTATACCTGCATGTGAATTGCTATCTTTGGGTGTTAACAAACATGACAGTGGCCCGCTTTGTCCTGCAGGCTAGCTGCCACCACACCCGGGGAATGGCATGCCCAACCAGGTTACAGTGGGCTATCATGTGTGGTATCCCACTGTTCCTGGCCCGGTCCAGTGTGGCCCCCATGATGGGCGGCCGTGGTGCCATGAGGGGAACCATGGCCACCTGTCATGAGGGGGAGGCCAATGCATAGGTGGGACTGGCTGGCTACATGTTTGCGTAGTGCCCGTCCACTCCCCCATCCGCTTCCCATGCCCGGTCTCATGAAGGTTTGTTCCTGCAGCGAGACCCGATCCTGACCAGGGTGTGGGTGTAGCATGGCAGCATACCACTGCCGTCACATATGTTATTAGCCTTTGTGAATCTTTCCTCCTTTTCCCTGCTCTCACAGATCTATTCATGAGGAGAGGGCAGGCAGGGCATGGAGCTATCATCCATGCTAGCAATCTGAAGTACATGCAAAGGGAAATTTACACACCCGGAGATGGCATACAGTTTCCTAGACTAGAACATCCCTGTGCTGGTGAGCATCACCCTTGAATATATAAGATTTCAGGGGTTGCCAGGGAAGTGGAGAAAGTCTCACTTGGCACCTGATCCAACAGAGAAGTAAAGAATCTCTGCTTACACAGTCCTGTGACTCTCACAGATCCCTAAAGTCATCCAGGAGATCTAGGAGCTTGGGAATTCAAAGTATTTAGATAAAAGTAATGAGCAATAATGTACCACCTCATTTTTTGACCCTATGAGCTTAGCACCCACGGAAGGCCACCGACTTTCAAAAGATGATGATGATGATAATGATGATGATTATTATTCCAGCAACGTACCTGGTGCTGTACAATCAACAGTCAGAGACAGGTGCCTACCTACCCAAAGGGGCTTACAATCTAGGAAAAACAAGGGAGGGGAGACAAAGGAGAGGGGAACATTGGAAGAGACAAGGGCCATTAATACACGGATGGGGGTGGGTGTTTTGGTGCCGTTGGTGGAGGTGGGTGTGTGTCCATTTACGTGGACACACACCCACCTCCACCCATCGACACCCATCTTCACCCATAGAAACTCCTCCTTTTTACTAGATGGCTCCATGGGTGAAAGCGGGTGTGCGATGGGTGGAGGTGGGTGTGCGGCGGGAACGCACACGCAGAAACACCCACTGCCCATGGTGTTTACACGGGTGCACACCCAGCACCCCCCCATCCCCCTACCCACTGCTGCCCATGTACACAGACTGCCCGCCCACACCCTCCAGAAAACCAAGAGGTGGGGGGTTGGGAGGGGGCGTCCGTGTAAAAACGGCCAAGGATACATTCATGAAGTTGAGAAGTCACAGGAGCATGTGCTTAACTTAAGACGTTTTTACATGTGCAGGCAACAAGCGGCCAATCTAACAGGTTTAGAAATCTGCTTTTAGTAAAGTCATATGTGGGGGGGGGGGCATTTAGATGCACCAGAGGTCACCCACCCACCACTGGAACTGCGACTCACGCATTATCTTTTTCTTTTTTTTGTCAAACCTCAATATTGGGGTTTGACAAATCTGGTTTTAAAAATAATGTGTGAGCCACAGTTCCAATGGCAGGCGGAAAACTTCCAGTGCTTGTCGGCGCACCCCCAAATAAAGACGAGGACACGCTTAGTGGGATTAAAACGGCCGCACTCTTTATTTAATATTAACAAACGGAAGGGGGGGATGGGGGCACACCTCCCGCCTTCCCCCCTTCCGGAACTGGGGTCCTTATCTCTAATAAACCTTGCTAACTGCTAATTAACCACCCCCTTCTAGGAGGTCCCCTCTCCTCTCAGTCCCCGCACTCTGTGCGTACCTCTTTCCCATTTCCCATTAATTGAGAGGGTAACCTCCTGTTCCTTCTTTCCTATAAATTTACGCCCTGCCTCGTCCCCCGGGTTTCCCCAGGCCGGGCGGGTTGTTCGTGCCTGCCCCATGTCTGGGGTTAGTTTCAGCAAAGGTTGAGAACACCGTTACCCGCTGCTTGGCAGATGCTCCTCCCAGCAGGTGCGGCCGTCCGTCTCTCCCTTCGGGTTGGCCATACAGTGGGCCGCACTGTGGCGACTATGCCATGGACCTTCCCATCTCTTAAGGAGATGCTGCTACCCATGCTCTTCTAACTTAGAAATTCAAACCTTGTAACTTCCAAACTTTTGGGCTTCCCTCTGCCCCTCGCCCACCAAAGAGTGCGACATTTTTTACCTACCACCCTTCAATTGTTCCACTCCCTTTTACCGAATCAGCAATTCACTCCGGGAAAGGCGAAAAACCCCTTTGCCTTTTCCAGCCAATTTGGGCTCAGGGAAAATTCCTTTCCGGCTCTAACTGGCAACCAGCTGAAAGCTCGGAGTGGTGCCTTTAACGAGGGAGGGTGGGTGGACGTTGTATCCCCCCCGCTCTAGCCGCGTGAATGCGGCGCCAAAGCGGGGGATCTAAAATGGCGCCCGGGATCTCGCTGGTCTCGCGAGACTCCCGGGCGTGCTTGATTCTGCCCCCGTTGCATCACAACGGGGGCCCCGCCTCCCTGCCGGCCTGTGCGGCCGAAATCCCCACCCCGCGTCCCCGTCTTTTCCCCGCTCAGGGGAGTGGGGGGGCGGCAGCGCCAAACCCCCGCCGCGGCTAACGCGGAGGGGGGATTGTCGGCGCACCCCCAAATAAAGACGAGGACACGCTTAGTGGGATTAAAACGGCCGCACTCTTTATTTAATATTAACAAACGGAAGGGGGGGATGGGGGCACACCTCCCGCCTCCCCCCCTTCCGGAACTGGGGTCCTTATCTCTAATAAACCTTGCTAACTGCTAATTAACCACCCCCTTCTAGGAGGTCCCCTCTCCTCTCAGTCCCCGCACTCTGTGCGTACCTCTTTCCCATTTCCCATTAATTGAGAGGGTAACCTCCTGTTCCTTCTTTCCTATAAATTTACGCCCTGCCTCGTCCCCCGGGTTTCCCCAGGCCGGGCGGGTTGTTCGTGCCTGCCCCATGTCTGGGGTTAGTTTCAGCAAAGGTTGAGAACACCGTTACCCGCTGCTTGGCAGATGCTCCTCCCAGCAGGTGCGGCCGTCCGTCTCTCCCTTCGGGTTGGCCATACAGTGGGCCGCACTGTGGCGACTATGCCATGGACCTTCCCATCTCTTAAGGAGATGCTGCTACCCATGCTCTTCTAACTTAGAAATTCAAACCTTGTAACTTCCAAACTTTTGGGCTTCCCTCTGCCCCTCGCCCACCAAAGAGTGCGACATTTTTTACCTACCACCCTTCAATTGTTCCACTCCCTTTTACCGAATCAGCAATTCACTCCGGGAAAGGCGAAAAACCCCTTTGCCTTTTCCAGCCAATTTGGGCTCAGGGAAAATTCCTTTCCGGCTCTAACTGGCAACCAGCTGAAAGCTCGGAGTGGTGCCTTTAACGAGGGAGGGTGGGTGGGTGAACGTCTTAACCCCCCCGCTCTAGCCGCTCGAATGCGGCGCCAGAGCGGGGGATCTAAAATGGCGCCCGGGATCTCGCTGGTCTCGCGAGACTCCCGGGCGTGCTTGATTCTGCCCCCGTTGCATCACAACGGGGGCCCCGCCTCCCTGCCAGCCTGAGCGGCCGAAATCCCAACCCCGCGTCCCCGTCTTTTCCCCGCTCAGGGGAGTGGGGGGGCGGCAGCGCCAAACCCCCACCGCGGCTAACGCGGAGGGGGGAGTCTAAAACATCCCCCATGCGACTTTTCTAAAAGCAGATTTTTAAACCTGCTAGATTGGTCACTCGTCTAAAATTTCCCTTAGTTACAGAGAAGAGGTAGACTGAGTGAAGGGGGGAAGAAAAGGCATCAAGAGTCTATGAGGATGAGGAGCTAGAAAAAGCCTGAAAAAAGAGGTAGGTTATCAGGATCGATTTGAAAATTGGGAGGGAAGAAGCAGAACAAATTCAGAGAGGGAGTTCCAGGCATGTGGGACAGCAAGTAGGGGCAGCGCTACCATTAGGCAGTTTATGCAGCTACATGGGGCAGCAAGTTGAAGAGGATATCTCGCTTGCCCGCATCCAGCTGCCCCACTGCCGCTACTGAGAAGCTCTGTGCTGGAGTGGGAAGAGGGAGGCAACCCTTCTCTCAATCCAGCGCAGAGTTTAGTGGTGACAAGCAGGATCAAGGGCAGGAAAGGCAGCGGCGGAAGCTGGATGGTGGCATCCCTTAATCAGCTTCCACCGCCACCTCTCCTGCCCTTGATCCTGCTGCTGCCGGTGCCACTAGACTCTGCTCTGGGTCAGGGAAAAGGCAGCCTATGGTGGCATGTTGAAGGAGGCACTTCTCCTGCCACCCTCCAGTTGTTGTGGCTGCTTCCCCCACTCCCATCCAGCCATTCCCAAGCTTCACGGCAGGGGAGGGAGCAGTGGCTTCCTGAGGCCGCCTAGGGCAGCAAATATCCTCCTGCCAGCAAGGGAGAATGTGTGAATACAGCGTCTCTTCGGAGGCTGTCTATAAAGCATGCCACATGTCAAAGGGGGAGCAGGGCTAGAAAGGTTGTGACAATTTGTGACAAGGAGGGATGGAGAGATTGTATTGGTGGTACATAACACCACATTCACATATTTGCTTTTCTGGCAGAATCATTCAGTACGCAGTCACTTGCAGTCTGAGGTACACTTCCTTCCTTCCTGTCCACATTTCATTCTAGATGCTTCCATCTTTGCCCTTCCTGCTGTCCCCATGTCCTGTCTAGTTTCCTGTGCCATTTGGGGCTTCAGCTCCCAGACTCCCTCCCTTGGCCTTCCCTTCCACTTTTTTCAAAATATCTTAAAAGAAATAAAAGGAAGGAAGATCATGATTTTCCATTGGGCGAGGACAGTGGAAAATGAAGATGACGATTAGCTGAGGTATAGTTTTTTCACAAACTCTCTATATTTGACAAATGGAAAGCTATTCCGGATACATAATATGATGGTTACACAGTACACATTTCAAAATATGTGGATACATCATTTGTGTGACATATCTTTGGAGGGGGGGAATCGGTATTAGACGTCAATCCAAGGTCCAGTCTCCAGGTATGTGTGCTACGTGTGTGTATTATTATTATTATTATTAAACATTTATAAAGCGCCAGTTGCAACCTGGCGCTGTACAGAACATACAATCAGATGCGGTCCCTACCTGTGGCTTACAATCTAAAAGACAAGGAGGGGGAGACAAGGAGAGGGGACAGCGGGAGAGACATGGGAGAAGACAANATCATGTGTGGTATCCCACTGTTCCTGGCCCGGTCCAGTGTGGCCCCCATGATGGGCGGCCGTGGTGCCATGAGGGGAACCATGGCCACCTGTCATGAGGGGGAGGCCAATGCATAGGTGGGACTGGCTGGCTACATGTTTGCGTAGTGCCCGTCCACTCCCCCATCCGCTTCCCATGCCCGGTCTCATGAAGGTTTGTTCCTGCAGCGAGACCCGATCCTGACCAGGGTGTGGGTGTAGCATGGCAGCATACCACTGCCGTCACATATGTTATTAGCCTTTGTGAATCTTTCCTCCTTTTCCCTGCTCTCACAGATCTATTCATGAGGAGAGGGCAGGCAGGGCATGGAGCTATCATCCATGCTAGCAATCTGAAGTACATGCAAAGGGAAATTTACACACCCGGAGATGGCATACAGTTTCCTAGACTAGAACATCCCTGTGCTGGTGAGCATCACCCTTGAATATATAAGATTTCAGGGGTTGCCAGGGAAGTGGAGAAAGTCTCACTTGGCACCTGATCCAACAGAGAAGTAAAGAATCTCTGCTTACACAGTCCTGTGACTCTCACAGATCCCTAAAGTCATCCAGGAGATCTAGGAGCTTGGGAATTCAAAGTATTTAGATAAAAGTAATGAGCAATAATGTACCACCTCATTTTTTGACCCTATGAGCTTAGCACCCACGGAAGGCCACCGACTTTCAAAAGATGATGATGATGATAATGATGATGATTATTATTCCAGCAACGTACCTGGTGCTGTACAATCAACAGTCAGAGACAGGTGCCTACCTACCCAAAGGGGCTTACAATCTAGGAAAAACAAGGGAGGGGAGACAAAGGAGAGGGGAACATTGGAAGAGACAAGGGCCATTAATACACGGATGGGGGTGGGTGTTTTGGTGCCGTTGGTGGAGGTGGGTGTGTGTCCATTTACGTGGACACACACCCACCTCCACCCATCGACACCCATCTTCACCCATAGAAACTCCTCCTTTTTACTAGATGGCTCCATGGGTGAAAGCGGGTGTGCGATGGGTGGAGGTGGGTGTGCGGCGGGAACGCACACGCAGAAACACCCACTGCCCATGGTGTTTACACGGGTGCACACCCAGCACCCCCCCATCCCCCTACCCACTGCTGCCCATGTACACAGACTGCCCGCCCACACCCTCCCGAAAACCAAGAGGTGGGGGGTTGGGAGGGGGCGTCCGTGTAAAAACGGCCAAGGATACATTCATGAAGTTGAGAAGTCACAGGAGCATGTGCTTAACTTAAGACGTTTTTACATGTGCAGGCAACAAGCGGCCAATCTAACAGGTTTAGAAATCTGCTTTTAGTAAAGTCATATGTGGGGGGGGGGGCATTTAGATGCACCAGAGGTCACCCACCCACCACTGGAACTGCGACTCACGCATTATCTTTTTCTTTTTTTTGTCAAACCTCAATATTGGGGTTTGACAAATCTGGTTTTAAAAATAATGTGTGAGCCACAGTTCCAATGGCAGGCGGAAAACTTCCAGTGCTTGTCGGCGCACCCCCAAATAAAGACGAGGACACGCTTAGTGGGATTAAAACGGCCGCACTCTTTATTTAATATTAACAAACGGAAGGGGGGGATGGGGGCACACCTCCCGCCTTCCCCCCTTCCGGAACTGGGGTCCTTATCTCTAATAAACCTTGCTAACTGCTAATTAACCACCCCCTTCTAGGAGGTCCCCTCTCCTCTCAGTCCCCGCACTCTGTGCGTACCTCTTTCCCATTTCCCATTAATTGAGAGGGTAACCTCCTGTTCCTTCTTTCCTATAAATTTACGCCCTGCCTCGTCCCCCGGGTTTCCCCAGGCCGGGCGGGTTGTTCGTGCCTGCCCCATGTCTGGGGTTAGTTTCAGCAAAGGTTGAGAACACCGTTACCCGCTGCTTGGCAGATGCTCCTCCCAGCAGGTGCGGCCGTCCGTCTCTCCCTTCGGGTTGGCCATACAGTGGGCCGCACTGTGGCGACTATGCCATGGACCTTCCCATCTCTTAAGGAGATGCTGCTACCCATGCTCTTCTAACTTAGAAATTCAAACCTTGTAACTT
>QEPC01014446.1:5013651-5039749 GCA_003113815.1 Sphenodon punctatus
GTCGGTAGCAGCAGTCAGCAGAGGAGGGCTGACAGTAAGAGCAAGGGGAAAGACTAGAGGGCATTGGGAAAGGCAGCATGGAAAAGGTGGGTCTTGAGGAGGGATTTGAAGGTATGAAGGGAGGGGGCAAGGCGGATGTCGGCAGGGAGGGAGTTCCAGGCATGGGGGGCAGCGAGGGAGAAGGGACGAAGGCGGTTGGGCGAGCAGGAGAAACGAGGGACCTCGCACATGCACAAAACGTGCATAATAAGTGTGCAAAGGGCATGCACTATGCTTTTGTATGGTGCGTGCTCACTATGTGGCATGCATAGTACGTGCAGATGACATGGGGGAAGGATTCTTAAAAAATAGCCAAACATTATTATGTACTTTATGGACAACCTGGAGTACCTAAAAGTGTAGCTAGATTTTCCTGAACTGAGCTATATGCCAAGAATGCATGCTGATCCGTCTGGAAAATTAAGTTGTACTACCCACATGTCTAAATGTATAGCACTGTAAACATTCCTTGACATATTCTCTTTTACCCATTGTGTAGTCATTTATGTCTGTGGAAGATGAGTTAGAATACCTGTACTCTCTTTAAAAAAGTGCAAATGCTTTTACAAGGTCAGCTTGTTGTCTATACTGTAGCGGAACAAGCTCACCACCAGTCAAGCTCCTTGACCAGGAATGAAGTGAGTGAACATATTAATAGAAAATCATCAGTGAATAAGGATACAAACCTGTTGAGATAAATAAAAAGCATGCTGCATCTTTGTCGTTCTATATTGTACTGTAAATGTAAATATATGTTTGCTGTTTGCTGCTAGTCTGCTAGCAGCTTGAAAGGTGAAATAGATGTTGTTGGTAATAGCAGAAAATGACATGTTTCCGGCACCACATTGTTAAATGTATTCCACAAGTAAAAAAGGGTAGCTAAAGAAGCAGACATCTGCCAGCATGGCTAACAGGTATGGTGAAGGAGGCTATTAGAGCCAAAAAAATATCCTTTACAAATCAAAAGCTAGTCTTAATGAGGAAAATAAGAAAGAGCTTAAGCATTGTAAAATTAGAAGTAAATAAGTCAGACCAAATGGGAATCTGAAAAGTGATTTGCTAAAGATGCAAAAATGATTTTTTTTAAAAAAATTGAAAATCTTTTTTCAAGTACATCAGAAGCAAGAGGCCTGCTAGAGAGTCAGTTGGGCCATTAGATGATAAGGGGATGAAAGGGGCACTCGGCGAGGATCAGACTATTACAGAAAACCTGAATTAGCTCTTTCCTTTGGCCTTCGCTATAGAGGATGTTTGGGAGAGACCCACACTGGAATTATACTTTGTAGGTGATGAATCAGAAGAATTGTCACAAATCAATGTAACTCTGGAAGAGGTTCACGGGTAAATTGACAAACTATATAGTAACAAATCACCCTGGCCAGATGGTATGCACTCCAGAGTTCTGAAGGAACTCAAGTATGAAATTGCTAGGGGTGGGACTATCAGTATCAAATGAATCCTATAATACTGACAATGGTCCGTATTGGATTAATCTGATAATACAGATAATTGTCGGTATCAGCAATACCGGATTTTTAACTTTGCTGATTTTCTCGGATTTTTAACATCAACGCCATTTAACAATGACTGCAATGTTAAAAATCTGAGAAAATTGGCAATGTTAAAAATCCGATATTTTGATACCGATAAAACCAATATCTGGAGATCCGATACTGATAAAACTGATATCTGATAATCTACCTCAAGTCCCACCCCTAGAAATTGCAGAGCTACCATTCCTAAAAACTGCTACTGTACCTGAGGATTGGAGGGTAGGGCATGTAATGCCAATAATTAAAAAGGGCTCCAGAGGTGATCCTGGAAACAATACACGGGTGAGCCTAATGTCAGTGCTGGGCAAAATGGTGGAAATGGTTGCTAAGAACAGAATTACTGGGCATATTGATAAACACGACATAATGGGGAAAAGTCAATATGAATTTAGCAAAGAGAAGTCGTGCCTCACAAAATCTATTGGAATTTTTGAGCGTGTAAATAAACATGTGGTTAAGGATGAGCTGGTCAATGTAGTATATCTGAATTTTCATAAAGCCTTCAATAAGGTCCCTCGCAAGAGACTCTTGAGGAAATGGGATAGGTGGCAGCGTCCTATCATGGATCAGTAACAAAAGCAGGGACTCAAACCATTAATTGTTTGATTTGGTTCCAGCTCAGGTTCAGCTGCAACTGAAGTTGTTCTGGTTTGTTTCCGGTTCAGGCCAATAAACGTTCAGTAACCAGTTCGGTACACGTGAACCAACCGGTTCAGTTCCAGTTCACATGAGAAAAAAAAAAAAAGAAAGAAATATAATGCACATTATAATGATAATTTGCAAAGTGGAGCAGAGCAAGCTAATAGATCTAAATCTGTTACAACTAAGTGTCAGACATGAAGCATGCATGAAAAATTAAAAATAAATTCTAAAGTACTTAAATTTGAAATGTTTATTTTATTTGACTTGTTCCCTACCCATGTTGGAAATAGAACGTGATGCTGATCTGTAGTAAGCAACAAGAGGAGCTCATGAAATTTCACATCATCACAATTCCAGCCCAATCCGCCAATGGCCTTGCTCTTTCTCCTATCACAAATCACTCGCACACACAGTCTATCTAACATCTCTTAAATTTCTAGTCACATGAGACCGGGATCTCCTTCTCTCTCATGCATCCAATCTCTTGCTCAATCACACCCCACCCACACCCCATGCTGCCTGCCGTTCCTATCGAATCTCTTGGAGGCTGTGTCAACCTCAGTCCCAGCGACCTAGCAGCACTCACTGGTACTCGCCCCCCATTACTCTATCTAGAAGAGCTCCCTCTTCTAGATAGGTTAATCCTGTCCGCTCTATATAGATTATCTACTTAGTATTAAGGTTGTTCAAAATATTTTAACCCCGTGGGAAGCAGGAACCCACAGAGCTAGAACGCCGTCTCCAATCATGATCTCTACCCTCCCTTCCCACCCCCACCCATACACCATAGAGCTCCTTCAGGCTGCCTGGGCTAGGGTTGCCACCGATGTATATTTTTCCCAGGCCACTTATGAAAAATGCATGTTGCAGGGGTTGCATTGCTGCCATGGATGCCAATGCAGGCCCTGCAACATGTATTTTTAATAATTGGCCTGGAAAAATATACATAGGTGGCAACCCTACCTGAGCCTGTGTAGAGTCAGAAGGCAGGCAGCACCACCTGCTCACTCGCCTCTCTGATTCTCAGAGCGTGGAAACTGGCTAGCAGGCTGCTGCACGCTGTTCTGCCTGGGGCTCTGTCGGCCGTGCCACCACAGATGCACTGCTTAATAAACAACTTCCTTTAGGTCAAAGGTTAGAAAGAAAAGGTTTCATCTTTAACACTTACAGAGGCTGACTGACTGCACTGCAGCATGGGGAAGACATTCTGCAGTGCACAGCTGTGGTGTCCTCCTTACTCCCTCCCTCCCTCCACCAGGCTGTTTCTCTTTATAGTCTGCTACAGTGGATTGTTCCTTAAAGAATCAGGAAGCAAGGTCTCCAGTCTAATCCCTGCCGACCTGATTCTTCCCAGCCCTTGAAGAGGGCAGAATACAGAAGCCCAGAACCCCAGAATGTATAAATCCTCCCAGATATTGGTTTTATGTACTGATTCATTCTGGTTCTGGAGCCAGTGACTGTACCACATCAGGGTTTTTTGTTTTTTTCAGTCAAATCCTTATTCTGAACTGGTAACCTGAATTGGTGTTTTTTGTTTGTTTTTTGCGGCTATGTTCCGGTGACCGGTTCAGGTTCAACAGAGACTTCAAATAATGGTTCAGGTTCTGTTCCGGTTCAGGAAAAAATAAAAGTTCTGTCTGGTTTTTCGTTCAAGTTCCGGTTCGGTTTGACTCACTGAACTAAAGGATAGGAAACAAAGTGTATGACTAAATGGTCACTTTTCGCAATGGGAAGAAGTAGCTAGTGGAGTGCCACAGGGATATGTACTGGAACCAGTGTTGTTTAATATATCATTAATGATCTGGAAAAGGGAGTAAAGAGTGAGGTCATCAAATGTTCATATGACACAAAGTTATTCAAAGTAGTTAAAACCCAAGCCGACTGTCAAGAACTACAGAAGGATCTTGCAAGACTGGGTGACTGGGCATCTAAATGGGAGACAAAATTTAATGTTGATAAGTACAAAGTGGTGCACATAGGAAAAAAATATCCAAACTATATGTACACAATGCCAGGTTCTAAATTAGGGCTTACCATTCAGAAGAAGTATCTTCAAGTCATTGGCAGCAATCCCAAACCCCTCCACATGGGATCCGCATGGCACAATGTCTCCCCTATGGAGTGGTGAACGGTTTGCATACACATGCATGCATTCAGGTTGCGTGTAGTTTGTGTGGACATGGGATTGGCCCCACTGTCGCCAATACATTGAAATCCTCAACTCAGTGTGTGGCGGTGCTCAAAAAAGCAAATAGAATGTAAGAAATTATTTGGAAAGGGATAGAGAATAAAATTGAAAATATAATGCCTCTTCTATGGTGCTATGCTACCGCACCTTGAATGTTCTGTGCAACCAGAATGTTATTCTGGTTGTCCCATCTTAAAAAAGATATAGTAAAACTAGAAAAGGTACAGAGAAGGGCAACAAAATGATAAATGTTATGGAATGGCTTCTGTACGACGAGAGACTTGATAGCTTGGAGAAGAGATGATTGAGAGGGGATATGATAGAAGTTTATGGAATTAACTCATTCAGTGTGGAATGAGTTAATAGGGAGTAGTTATTTACCCTCTAAAATAGTACTAAAACAAGTGGACACTCCATGAAACGAACTGACAGCAGATTTAAAACAAATCAAGTATTATTTTTCCCACTCAACACACAATTAAGTTGTGGAATTTGTTGCAAGAAGATGTGGTTGAGGCTGGTATAAAGTTGGGTTTTAAAAGGATTGAATAAGTTCTAGAAGGGTAAGTCGATCAATAGCTATTAGCTACTAATCAAGCAGGTATGGAGGATGGAATATCTTACTGTTGGGAAGTGGGAGTGAACAACAGACAATGGATCGTCCCATTGTGACCTTTTGGGTACTTCTCCAAAGGGAGCAAGATTGGCCACTGTTGGAGACAGGATGTTAGGGTCAAAGGGCCATAGCTATGGAGCCCATACTGGTCCATAGACCCAGTATGGTACTTTTTCTTATGTTCTTACATAGAATTATGTCCCAGGTGTTGAGGCAAGGGTCCATGTCTAATATTATTTTCACCAGATCATACTATCAAACTGGTGCATTGATCATACCAAAGATCAATTGATCACATGGTTTTATATTTATGTCCAATGGAAGAAGATTCAGACTTCCCAGTTCTCCATTTATCAGTGCTTTCCATTAAACTCTGCAACTTGTTGATTGCAACTGTGTGTATATTAGGGGTGTGCATTTCGTTTTTGTTATTATGATAACAAAAACAAAAATTTTGATTTTCACTTTTGTTAATGTAATAACGAAAATGACATTTAATAATAACAAAAATGAATTTTTGTTTTTAAAATACTGGAAAAACACTGAAAAGCTTATTTCTGTCTATACCTTTTTTGTTTCGTATTCAATTCTGATTACACTTGGGGAGATTGTACCCTCAACAGAGGGGTACTATGTGTACCAAATTTTGAAACGATTGGATAAAGGAAACCGATTCTAGAAGCAATTGAATGTTCTGATTTTAAGAAAAGCCCCATACACATCCTGACTACACCTTTTTTTAAAATCTTCCATCCAATTTGCTTGAAACCTGGGAATATTATGTCCCTCCACTAGTGTAACAATCCTGCCAAACTTCAGAAAGATTGGATAAAGTGTCCTGATGTTATAAGCTATTAACTTGAAAATACATTTCCATCTGTAACATTTTTATATTCCACCCTGTTTACAAGTCATTTGACAGATATTTATCACACACCTTCCCTGTCACCTCTGCCAAACTACAGGACAATTTGATAAAGGAACTCAATTTTATAAGCAATTGAAGTTGTCCCCTTGAAGACCATTCAGATAAATAGCAGCACATGCAGTGCCGGTCAGAGGCAGGCACCTGGCATGGCAGGGGGAGGGAGGATGTAGGAGGGAGGATGGGGAGCAACCAAAAAGACTGACAGACACATTCACTGGCCAATTACTGCATGCTTCCAGCTTTACAGAACCAATCAGTGGTGGCGTTGAGGCGGGCATAGGAGGTGGCCCTCAGGTGGGTGTAGAAGGGATATAACTGGGACTTTGGGGGATAGCATCCCATTAATCAGGAGACTATGGGTGATTTCAGACGTTACGGGGCCCGTTGGCCCCGTACCAAAATCAACCCATTCGTTCCCCGCCGGGGTCACCCCGTCACGCCATATCAGACGTGCCGGGGGGATCCCGGCAGGGAATCCGGGAGGGGGCGGGGCCGCGGGGCGCAGCGTGCGGCTGCACAGCCCCACCCCCTCCATACACCCCACCGCCCGCCCTCTGAGGAGACGGGCGGGCGGCGGGGCCAATACGGCCGCCACGTCCGGCTGAATGCGCCACGGCCCGGGATCCCGCAGGTGATCCCGGGCCGTGGCGAGCGGCCAGACCTTCCTTTTTTTGGGTCCCTGCTGGGGGTCCGTTTGACCACGCTTCCCAGGACATTCCCCCGGCTAGCCCGGGAAGCGTGGTTCAAATTGACCCCTTGTGCAGATTGACCGTGGTGAACATCTGGCGGCCGCCGAACAGACGTTCGAGGCACAGTGACCACAGGTGGGTATTCCCCGTGGTTCACTGTGATCTCGTAACGTCTGAAAATACCCATAGTTTGCACATCCAGGCTGGCCAATTATCATCACAATCACATCCTGCAGCACTGTGACAGGGAGCATAAGAGATTCTCTATTGACTCTTTTCTAAACAGATGCTTCTGATTTCCCAGTAACAAGTGGGGGAGAAAAGTTGGGATGGTCACAGAACAAATGTGGATATTTGGTTGACATTTCTACTGGCCAATTGGCATCACAAACGAATCTTATACTACAGTGACACATAAGAGAATCCTTGGCATAAGTTCATTCTCTACATATGCTGTGCAGACATATACAATTTGAACCCTTTCCCATATCTTTTTTGTCAGAGATGATCCTGAAAATGGGCAATACATTCCTGCTAAATTTCATTCACACTGGTTGAACTACAAAGATGTTACTCTGAGACATACATTTATAAGTCTATTGCTTATACTAGCAGGACCCTTTATCCAATCCTTCCTAAAGTTGGCATACTCAGTAAACATGGTAAAGGGTATAAACTTGCCAATTCTCATCCACGTTAGATAGGAGGCAAATAGGTTACAGCCAGGAATGTATATGCTAATTTATGCAAAATAGCATAATTCAATTCAACAGCTTATGATTATAATTATTATTATTATTATTATTATTATTATTAGCACTTGTATAGCACCAGCTGTGTACCTGGCACTTTACAGAACAATGAGATGGACGTGGTCCCTTCCTACAATCGGATTCCTTTATCCAGTTGTTCTGAAATTTGGTATGCTTAATGCCTTCCATTGTAGGTACAGTCTCCACATGTTTAATCTAAATATAATGAAAAACAAAAAACGTAGAGCCAAAAATGTATTTTCTATTGAAACCAATGGAAATTAAAAATGAAAACAAAATGTTGATATTTATAAAAACGAAAATGACAGATTTAAATAACAAAAATTAAAAACAATAAATTACATGGGTCCCTGGTGCACACCTCTAGTGCGTATGTATTCAATAAAAAGGGAGAGTTATGCCACTGAAAATAGCCAATTAGTATGTCAGTGTCATTCACATTTCTCAAGTCAACAGCAAATGGTCTCAAGTTTGGGAGGAGCAATCTCTCTATCTGGTAGATTTTATAGTCAATGCAAATGACATACTTCTGAATTTTTATGAACATGTGATGCTGCCCTTCATATACTTTTTAAACAACACAGGCTATGCACTTTTTAATGAGCTTGGCGTAAATTAATGCTGATAGCACCATTCAGAGTGCTATAGCACAAACAGAAAAAAGGAAAAGGATCTCACTGGCAACCATGGGGACTGATGTTCTGTGGCCCATTAAGCTGAACACTTATGAAAAAGACAGATTCTTTAGACACACTTGTAATGGTGATCGTTCATAATGATCCTAATTCTGATTTCGGTAGCTTTTTCTCACCTCAGTCTTCTTATTTTATAATTGTTGCATTTTGTAACAACATATAAAAAGACACTAATTTCTCATCATATATACTAACCGTTTAGTCTGCATCTAGAGGAGCATTATATGCAAAACATGGGAAGACATTGAGCCACTCTGCTCCACTCTAGTCAGCCCCCAAGTTCAGTTTTGGGTACCCCATTTTAAGAAGTATATAGCAAGGTTGGAGAGGGTACAGAGGAGAAGGATAAAAAATAATAAAGCATTTGGATCACAATTCATATGAGGAGACGCTGAAGAATCTAGGTATGTTTAGCTTCCAGAAAAGAGGTCTAAATGGGGATATGATGGCAATCACAAATATTAAAAGGCTACCATAAAGAAGATGGAGAGCAATAATTCTCTTTCTGTGGAGTGCAGGACAAGAGCCATAAGAACATAAGTAGTGCTATACTGGGTCAGACCAATTGTCAATTGAGACCAGCACCTGTCTCCGACAGTGGCCAACCTCGATCACTCGGAAGAAGTACCCAACAGATCACAATGGGGCAATCTGTTCCCTGTTGCTCACTCCGAGATCCCAACAGTAAGAGGTTACGTTTCTCAAAACCTACCCAGCTAATAGCTGCTAATGGATCTATCCTCCAGAAACTTGTCCAATCCCTCTTTAAATCCAGCTATTAGGGATGGGAATTTCGGATTCGGATAGAACCGAATCAACCGAAAAATGGCCGATTCAGTTCTATCAAAAAAATCTGATCTTTTTCGGTTTGGGGCGATTCAGATCTTTTACATTGATTCTTTTATTTGGATCTTTAACATTACAGTTTGTTCCCATTGACTTCAGTGGGGAAAAATGCACGCAAAGCATTCTGGAACCGAGTCGGGAACTGAAATGACTAAAGAAGTGAAACCGAAAAATCTGAATCCAAAACTCCCCCTGGAGTCCGACCCCTACCAGCTATACTACTGTCAATGGATAAAACCTGCTGGGAGGGAGATTTAAACTGAATCTGAAAGGAAACAATGCTGTGTGGAACTAGCTACTGGAAGTTTTTTAAAAAGACTGTATGAGCTTTGTCTGTGTTAATTCTGAACCAAGCAGGATGCTGGACTCGATGGCCCTCAACGTCTCTTCCAGTTCTATGATTATAACAACACTTGAAAAAACAAAACCAGGAATAAACTTCCAGAGAGAACTAGTATAAAGTATGAACAATCACTCTCCCTTTAGCTACCCAAGCAATATGAAAAGGTGATAGAGGAAGTCTCTACAAATGTGCGTGCTGCTTATTGACAACAGACAGGAAAGCAGTGACCATGGTAACAGGAATGGGCCTGCAAGATTAAGTTTTAGACTAAAGATTAGGAAAGATTATCTGTGATTCACCTTAATGAGTGTATTTGTTAAGATAGTGTGGAAAGTGTCCTCTCTTTTAAGGTGACCAGCTGTGCTCATGCTCTCTCTCACTTTGTGTGTGTGTGTGTGTGTGTGTGTGTGTGTGAAAACAGACATGACGCTAACCACCCTTGGTGGTTATTTATGCATGTTGCAGGGCTGTATTGGTGCCCTATGCAGTCCTAAAACATGCATAAATAACCCCCAAGGGTGGTTAAAGGGTGGTTAGCATCATATCTGGTTTCACCCACAGTGTGTGTGTGTGTGTGTGTGAGAGAGAGAGAGAGAGAGAGAGAGAGAGAGAGAGAGAGAGAGAGAGAGAGAGAGTATTATCAATTCCACAACCTGGCGTCCTTACCCAATCATTTTGTGTTTTGCAGGTTTTATGCTCGCTTGTCTGGTGACACTTTTTGATATATTTTTTTATATATATAGATATATATAGATATCCACGTGTATCATCAATTTAATATCTGACTTTGTTTCCACTTGAATTGCTATTTTGTTGGACTCATCAGCAATTATTCAAAGGATGATATGCTGGCTTCACTAAAGTCAGTGGTAAAAATTCTGTTTTAGTGGGGCCAGGGTTTTCCCCTAATTAATTTGAAGGGGATTTTTAGTTTCTACCTTTCACAGTCTGGTTCAGGCAGTCTTTATGACATGTTCGTATTATTAACATTTACTTGTTTGGCAGGTAAGTAAAGTAAATAACATTTTCAGCTATGACAGTAGGAAGGAAAAGAATGTAAAGGGCCCAGCCTGCTAGATTGAGCAATGTAGTGGTTATTTGTTCTGCTCTGTTCCCATATACTTTAATAGATGGAGGATTGCACCATATGTATGACTATGGGTGTTTTTAAACAAGACAGGGGCTGTGTGGGTGTGACTGCGATTGGTGCAGGCATGCTGTACGGGGGCAGCGCTTCAAACAATTGCCCCCCGGCACAGCCACCCCATTCACGCTCCACCCACCCCATCCCCACACAGGGCACTCCGGATTTTCCTAGAGTGCCCCATGCACAGACTGGGCAGGGCAGGCGGCGTGAGGGTCATGGGAGCACATACACACACCCCATGCACCATATTCAAATGATACCTTCCCCACGTGGACGGTGAGTGTCCATGCTTGGGAGTGTCTCATTTAAAAACACCCTAAGTGAGAAGAAAACTCTGAATATGACTTAGATGGTAAACTAGTCATTTTCTGTGCTCATAGTTGTTGACACTTAAAAAATAATTTTGTGATGAATAATATTTGCATTTTTAAGAATGGTTTTACTGTTAGTTTTCTTTTTCTCTCTTTTTTCACACTCATTCCATTTGGCCCTTTTGTTTTCTAACACATCAGTTGTGCCTACTACAGTTCTTCCCACCAAACCCGAAACCCTTGTACCACCAACCTCTCTGATTGATTCCTCTCCTTCCCCTTCAGCTATCCCAAGCTCCAGTATCCTCCCCTCTGCTCCCCGAGATGTGGTCCCTGTTTTGGTCTCCAGTCGATTTGTCCGTCTCAGCTGGCGCCCACCTGCGGAAACTAAAGGGAGTATCCAGACATATGCTGTTTACTTCTCCAGAGACAGTGTCAGCAGGTAGGTGTAAAAGGCTATGGTCACTTGAGCAGCCCATTGCCTTCGCCACGACATTTGTATTCATATAGTGGCATTTATGCATTTAATAGGAATATTGTCTTCCAAACTATTACATGCGGTTGTGTACAACAAAACTCTACATGGTGATTTTGGTGGACGTATTCGTCTTTCTCTCTCATCTGATTCATCTAGGGTTTTCTACTCTGCTTATTAGTATAATATCAAAGTGCCTATGTGCGCTTGGATATCATGCTCTGTATTGATAGGATGATGTCCAACAATTTTTAGGCAACCATAGTTCACTTGAAGCAACTTTATTATTTACGGTGGTGTGATTGGTTGAGTGAAGGAAGGCCTTACACTTGGCTTCACAGTGTACTTCTCTCTGACCCCAATACAAGGTCTACATTCCTGTGCAGACCAAACTCACCACCTACACATGCACACATAGTGCCCGAGGCAAAGTCCCCTCCTCCTGACTGAACTGCCATCTGGCAGAGGGAGAGGTGTGGGTGCACCAGAGAATGCAGGTGCCCATGCAGACAGGAGATGGCAGACTTTGCTTCAGGTGCTATGTGGGCACCTTTACGGGATGAGTTTGGTCTTCACATGTGCGGGGAACCTTAGATTGGAGCCTCTGTTTGTAACATGATAAGATTTAAACAACACATTTGTTCAGATCCAGTATTTCACAGAATGTTATGGGATCCAATATCTCATGGAATATTATTGGTATCCATGAGCAGAACCAGTGAATAGTGGAATTTCATACCCTTTACATCTCTTGGCCAACCTGGTCTTTCCCTGTTCATAACTCTGACTCACTACAACCAATTTTACACCAAACCACTATACCAAGCCTGTGTATTAGATGTAGATAGAAGGATGGAGAATAGAGCTGAAAGGATCACCAGCAAAAATGGGTATACTTATCAAATTTTGGATACCTGAATTGACCTGCAACATTTGGGTAATAATCGATACCTGATTAGTGCCTCATTTGGATACTCGATGTCCCAAAATATTGACTTTCTCTCCCAATTTTTTGGTGTTCCATCCCAACTTACTGATTAGTAACCAGAAAACTGTTAAATTGGTAACAAAAATTACCAGGTATTTCAGATATTCGAGTACCAGATCAGTGATCGGGTAGCCCACTGAATATCCAACACCTGTTAGGTACCCGTTTCAGCTCTAATGGTGAATGGTCCTCTTACCTCTGGTTTTGGATTAGTCGTGCTTTGCTCAGTGAAGGAGAATCAGAAGGAAGCAAAGGGAATGGTGCAGTGACAGAAGGTCCCAATGTTACAAATTAATAACTTCTATAAATCAATAGGGATTGATGATCATGTTTAGTCTGGGACTCACAACCACACCATGGATAAGGAACAACACAATTTTATTGGGGGACCAAAGACCTAGAGAACCAAGCTTGGTCGTTTTACAAACTATACCCTCAACCAGACTAAACTCTACCTATCTATAACAATTGCCTTATATGTTCAGGACCCTTTGAGTTGTATTCTGGAGGGTCCAAGAAGGAAACAGTCAGGGGACCCAGGCTGGACTGGCTAGGAATAGCTGCTAGTGAGCGATGAAGTGTGTCCGTGTGTGTGAGGTCAGGAAGGGACTCAAGCCACGAGATTCACTGCAAAGCTAGTGACCACAAGCCTTGAACTGAAGTTATGTTGGAAAGGGTCCTCTTGTATACACTCAACAATTCATTGGTGAGAATGCTGCCTCATGCTGATGCAACATGTTTGTGGTACAACATCTGCTGGGATAAGAGTCAGGACTTATTATGATGCCTGATGCTATTGCACCATCTTCCGGATGAGGACAGGTGGGCTTCATCTGCATCCTTGTATTCCAGAAGGTCCTGGTTCCTTCAAGGCAGTTACTCTTTATCAGGATGGATGGCTCTTGGTTGCCCATGGTGCTTGTGTGCTCCTTGGCCTAAAGTCAAGATGTATAGTCATCAGGCTGGTGTTAAGCACATCAGACTGGTGTTAGGCAGTTAGTCTTTTGTGAGATCCTTCTGATATCTGCTACTCCTGTTTAGTATAATGGTTTGGTTTACCTGTTCCAGCAGTTCTTTTGTTTGTGGTTGCAACATCGTAGTTAACATCTGCTTAGAGAGGCCCTTCTGATTTCCTGAGAGAGTCTTTTTAGCTTCACATTGTTCTTTGGGGCCTGATTCTCAAGCATATCATCTGTTCAGCAAAAGTTCACTTTAGCAAGAGTTCATTCCTGGAGCAAGGGCTCATTCCTGGGGCCCTGATTAAGTAAGTCTGGCATACTGAGCTTTTAAAACTAAATATTTAAATTCCTATTTAAATACTGAGTTTTTAAAGCTAAATATTAAATATTAAATATTTAAATTCCTGTCAAATCTAATCCTAATACTATGGCAGATAGCCATAGACAAAAGTGGAGGAAAGGCATTTGTTTTGAAGCTGGTGGAAAGTTAGGCTGAGTTTTGTAGTGGATAGCAGTTGGAATGAGGTAAACAGAGGTTGGGGAGTATATAACTAGTTTGTTATAGAAGCCACCAATTTCTTTTGGTATTGGCTTGGTCTAGGAGTCCTGTGAAGAGGCTTTAAATAAAGAGAAGAGGGTCTTCAGCCTAAATGATGGGACTGGTAATGCTGAAGTCTGTTACTGGTTATGCCACAGACATCTCAAGGTGAAAACAGACATGACGCTAACCACCCTTTAACCACCCTTGGTTATTTATGCATGTTGCAGGACTGTATTGGTGCCCTATGCAGCCCTGAAACATGCATAAATGACCACCAAGAGTGGTTAAAGGGTGGTTAGTGTTATGTCTGTTTTCACCCTCAGTGTCCTTGACCATGTCACTTACCCATGGGTAAAAACAGACATGATGTTGGGCCACTGTGGCCTGCTTTGACCCACACCTCATGTTTGTGCAGGGGCCACCAGATGTTGGCCTGGGATTGCCCTATGCCATGTTGGTGGCTAGCCCATGCTCTCAATCCTAGACTATGACCAGGTCACAGCCCGGGCTAATGTTTGCCTAATCAGGCTAAATTGTGACACAGCAAGCTACCACGTCTACTGTGACCTGGCAGGCAAAACCCAGATTGTGTCTGCCATGACTTGCCGCCATGGCTTTCCATCATGGCAGGGGTTGGGATGATTTGTGTAGCTCAGGGGTGGGGTCAGCCAGCCACACATTTGTTCATCTCCCCACCCTCCCTGGCACAAGCACAGGCACATTTGTTGTGTTGCCTGACCCATCTGGACCTTGTTGAACGTGACCATTACTTTTGTTTCAATCCCATTCATTCTTCAACATGCTAAACACTTGTATGAGGAGCTGAATGCCTTCAAACCCTATTGAAACTAGTTGGAATATATGGTTTTCTGTACTTTGTAGACTTGGCCACTTGCTCAGCCACTTTGGGTGTTTAATGCTGGGCATCCAGAATGGCCATCCATGGCATTTTTCATTTTAACCTGCCTCCTTCTGTTTCACTCTTTGTTAAACAGAGAAAATAATGCTTAACTATTGTAACTATTTTTTTTTTGGGTTGGGTGGGATTAAAATTGGTGGTTGTGAAGTGCGAGACCAGTGTCAAGTGTTATAATTATTTGTCCTCTGGCTTAATGATAGTTTGTAAATAATATATAACATTTGTCTTATTGAGGGTAAATCACGGCAAGACTGAGATGAAATGGCTCATAGAATGGGGCTATATTCAGAGTGACAGCCTTAGGTTTTGGCCCTAGATTACAAATAAAACGTGTTGCTGATCTCTGACAGAATGCTTTTATGCTGCCAAGATTAAAAATAAAATAAAATAAAATACAATAAAAATCCTGCTTTCTTTTGAAAGGTGGCTGCCTCTAGTTGTGGGCTTAAAACTGCCAGTTGTAATTAAAACTTTCCTAAAACACATATTTCACAGTTTAGGCATGGTGACAATTGCCTCTGGTCTTGTGAACTTTCAGACTATTGGGCTGAAGAAAATAAATATAGTTTCCTTTAAGTGCTTGCATAGAATTCTGACTCATTTATTGTTTATATGTTATTTTTTAAAAAGAGCTATTTTTCTCCTTACAAAAATAGTGGATCTGACATTAACCTCAGGCATGCAAAGAAATTGTCAGACAAATTACTGTAACTCCAGAGTAAGGAACGATTCCTTGCTTAAGAATAACAGTAATTTTGCTTGACAATTGACAGTGCCAGTAATGCTAGGGTTACATATAGAACCATACCATGGAACATCTTCCGATTCAGTGTGTGGGCTATATTGTAGCTGCCAGGTAACATCTGTTTCATGGGTAAGGCAGTAGATAGAGAAGCGAGATTCTGGGTGTTTTCAAATGTGACACTACAACGAGTGGCCACACTTATCCTGGTCTGGCTACCCATGGTGGTGTCACATTTGTTCTCACCTGCCAGATATTTGCTTCGGGAAGGAACAAACATACCCCCGACCGTGGCAGGATTAACTCCGGGTTGTTAATCACCCACCTGTTAGGGAGGGGGCCGGGCTGTGCTGAGTAGATGGGGGGCATGGCTGTGCAGACCACATTCACACGTCCCCCCGCACTCTCCCCACCCCCTCCCCAGCCCTGGCTGCCATCATGTTTGTTCGGCGGAAGTACTAGATCCTGCCCGGGGTGAGGGCTCTCATCCCGGGCTGGGTAAAAGCGTGGTGGTGACAAGCACTGCCACGTGTAAAAATACCCACAGTAGCAAAGTACCAAATACCCTCTCTATGTTACATTGTAACTTCTCCCTTCCAGTAAGTAAATTATGACTTTTTTTCATCTTGCAAGTGACTCCACACTTACAAATAGAAACCCTTTTAGAAATGAACAAGTTCTTCTAAGTGCCCTCTTCCCCATTTTGCTTTTGATGGTCTGCTCTTTAATCTTATCTTACATTGCATGCAAGTACCACATTTTGAATGTCAAAGATACAGGTTGGGATGACAGCTTATCGGGTACAATGAAGAGCATTAGCACTATAGTAAAACTTTTTAGCAACGCATTTGGCAGGTGGGTTTAGGGGTTGAGGTAGGAGGGTAGGTTTTTAAATTGAGTTTTACTGTATTTCTGTGATGTGTCTTTTTATTTTGTAAGCCACCCTGAGCCTTAGAATTGAGGTGGGGTAGAAATGAAAGAAAGAAAGAAAGAAAGAAAGAAAGAAAGAAAGAAAGTTGTTGAAGGCAAACAGGGCAACATTCAAGGGAATTGTTCTTTAACAGTCATCTAAATATTTAAACGGGAGAGAAGGAGAAGTCTAAATCTAGAAGTATTTGTAACAAAATGGGTACCTGACTCCATGCTTTCAAATAGAAACCCTTTTAGTTGCAAATAAGTTTTACTAAGTACCCTGTCCCTCACTTTACTTTCGATGGCCTTCTCTTAAATCTTAATCTGACTTGGGCAGGCTTGCTTTGGGGGACTGAACATGAAACAGTTTTGCCTTGCTAATAAGAAATATTGGAAAGAGGACTAAAGGCAACAGGTGGGTTTCCCCATGACTATGCTACAATAAACATAAACCTATTATGAAATTCAAAACAAAGCATATCTACAGGCAAAGGAATTTATGCATGGGAGAAGAGAGTAATTTAAAAGGCACAGTACTTTCAAGCTGTACTAGGGATGGGTGAACGCGGTTTGGATGTTTGGAGTTCAGACTGAACTTGGTCTGTTCGGAGATCCAAACCGAACGTCCGAACCGAACTCTTGAATGACCGAACAGTTTGGTCATGTTCGGACGAGTTTGGATGAGTTCGGAGGCAGGGAAAATGTCTTTCCAGGGATGAAAATTAGGTTTCGGTTTCAAATCCGTTTTGGTTTCGATTTCGCTATTTTTGAATGTTTGACCAAGTTCGGCCAAACCGAACTCGGCTGAACCAAACCATAGAACCTGAACTCGGGTTTCGAATCGAACGACCGAACATCAGAATATCCGAACTGCGTTCTGTTCGCCCATCCCTAAGCTGTACCTCAGAATAGAAAAGACTGACAGGTAAAAGCAAGATGAGTGATTCAGTGCAGCAGATGATTAAACCCAAAATTTGTTGCAATCATCTATGTTGGTAGGTCCTGATGCTTGCTTTTATAGTCCAGTAAATCGTCCTGGAAAACTCACACTCTCAAACTGAGTATTTAAAGCTAGAGAGAGACCCAAATTTCAAAATTTGGATCCACTTTTTGAACTTCTCTATAGCTCCCCACAAAATTGGACCCATTATTGATTGGCAGCCTTTTGCAGCTAGGACCGACATCTTTTTTTATTATTTTGTGCTTTTCTTGGTGCTGTAAAATAATACATTCAAAGCATAGTCAATAGGGCCCAGACAAGAATTTGTATTAATATATTATTAGTAGGGGTGGGACATCAGGCCAAATACCGGATACCTGTTTTACTGGTTACCGGTTTACAAAAAACTGGATTACCGGATTAAAACCGGATTACCGGTGCCGGATTTATTACATTGATTTCAATGGGGAACTGTCCCCATTGAAATCAATGGGGGAGAAAAATACCTCCCCCCTCCCCCTCCCAGGCTGTGCGGGTGGAAGGGAGGGCACCTCCCACCCACCCTGCCCAGCCTGGATTTAAAAAAATATTTTTTTTACCCTAAATTCCTACTAGTGCGGGCTCCGGGCTGCCACTGGTGACCCGGAGCCCGCACCAGCAGGTACTAGGGTGATCCCTGGGGTGGGGGGTGGTTTAACACACACCCCAACCCAGGGATCAATCTACCTCCCCACCCAGGGATCGCCTACCTTTGGCGCTCCGGGTGGGGGCGGCGGCGGCAGTCCGGAGGATTCAGCGCTGGCTGTGGCTGCCGGCTTCAGCACTTTCCAGACCTTCCGGGGAAACCTTGAAGTTCCCCGGAAGGCCTAGAAAGTGCTGAAGCTGGCAGCCACAGCCAGCGCTGAAGCCGTCGGACCGCCGCCGCCGTCCGGAGCACCAAAGGTAGGCGATCCCTGGGTGGGGAGGTAGGGTGATCCCTGGGGTGGGGGGGTGTTAAACCACCCCCCACCCCAGGGATCACCCTAATACCACAGTGCTTGACAGAATAAGGGTGAGTGGCGAACCCCCCCCTGTTCTATCTAACTTGTCGGGACACCGGTGAGGGACGTGGCTAGGGGATGCACCAGCAGCCGGCGAGGATTCAAAGCCCCAGCAGCCCTTCGGCGGCGTCTTCACAGCATAAGGGTGAGCGGCAAACACCCCCCCCCCTGTTCTATCTAACTTGTCGGGACACCTGTGAGGGGCGTGGCTAGGGGAGGCACCAGCAGCCGGCGAGGATTCAAATCCCCAGCAGCCCTTCGGCAGTGCTGAAGGCACGTGCTGGGGCAGCACGCTGAAGGGCTGCGCGCACAAGGGCGCGCCCCTTTGCGCTCCCTTCGGTGCGTCCCGGAGCAGGAGCCGTCTCTCTGCAGGCTGGGCGGAGGGCGGCGTGGAAACAAGGAGTGTTACTCGATGGCTGGTACAGGGTGAGACAATTCAAACTTGCAGGAGGGGATGTTACCATCAAAACCCCTCATACAGGGGCACCTGGACAGTTTTTTTCATCAGCAGGCACCTGATAGAGGGGATCGGGTGAGCCCTCCCCCTCAGGAGCAGGTTCCATATGGATCTCTGCATCTTAGACCCTCTAGATTAGCTGGAGGAGAGCCCCTCAGGCAGGTGAAGAATCGATTAGACCCCTCCTATGGAAATGGGCCCCCCTTGATAGGACTAAGACAAAGGACGGAACAGGAAAAGGAGGTTAACGTAGTGGGTGGGAAACTTGCTACCTTTTTAACAGAGTGTTCTGCTGACCGCTGAAACAGTTCAATATATGTTTAATAAACTGACAGGCATACAATCGCAACTGACCTCTGTGGAGCAGTCAGTGAGGGGTGTGCCCTTAGGCCAAACCCAAAAAGAATTAGGAGTGGGTATGGGAGATTTAGATGTCCCTTACGGAGATTCTTCCTCCTGTAGACAAATTTATTCCTATAGCAGCCGGACCCCCCCCTTGGTGACCTCGCACCTGCCCCCTAACCCCATTCCTGTGATACCCCATAGGGGCCGCCAGTTTCATTCAATTACTCCTGCTTTCAGCTCTGACCAAGCTGAAAGATTTGGTTATATTTCTACCGCCTTGATCATTACAGTCATCCCAAAAGGACGTCGACCAGTCCCAGTTTGGGGCTCGGCTTTGGATGTGGCAGAATATCTGAGGCCATACTTTACAAAAATAGCCATTACAAGCAGGGACATAGTATCCGTGGATCATTTATTGGAGCCATCGGATAGGCTGACGGCCCTGGTCTCTTTTGCATCCCCGCATATTCCCTCTTTTATTCTGATGCGGAAAAACTTCCTGGAGCGTCATGCAATTTATATTGCTCGCATTTTCCAGAACCTCCCACAAGCCCAAGAAGAGCCTCCCCAGGAGCCCCAAACAGGAAGAACTGTACCCAAAATAGGTGGCAGAGTTGTTCAACCACCTCAGTGGGAGAATCGAATCTATCCCTGTCCACCGGTCCCCCCTGTGGGAACTCAACCTCTGAGGGCCCTAGGGAGGGAACCTAGAAGTGCTATACCCGATGATTGGGGGCATGCTCTGGAGATGGGCGAGTCAATCCCTGTGGAATTGCCAGGAGATAGATCTACTCGGACACCTCGGGGGGAGATTAGGATTTATTCGCACTTGACAGTCTGCCCTGAGGGTCTCCCCCTTTATCGGCTCCAAGGATTAATCCTGGAGGTGGTATATTGGGTGAGCAAGGGTACCCCCGGGAGACTAGCGAGCCAATCCCCATAAAATCAGCAGGAGGTGGATATATCCACCTACCTCAACGGGACAATATAACTAATGCCTGCCCATTGGTTTCTCCTGAGGGATCCCGCCTTATGCCGGCCCCAAGGAGGAAAACTAGAGAGGGTACATTAGATGCTCAGGGGGGTTCCTGGGAGGCTAATGAGTTTATCCCAATGGAATTACCAGGGAGTAGACTTGGCCATCCACCACAGTGGGATGATAGAGCTTATGCCCGCCAAGTGGCCCCCTCAGAGGGAATTTACCCTCTGACGGTTCCAAGTAATGACCTTAAAGAGTATGCTCCAAGTGATCAGAGGTGCCCAGAGGTGATCAGAGACCTATCTCTTGTGGAACCATTAGACATAAGGCGGGGGATACATTTGAACCCTACCCCTATTCAGACTATTACGATGGTGCCACAATCTTGCTCCCTGACAAGTATACATGCGAGATGCATGCAAAGATTAGAGTCTTTGTATGCACAGCTTGGGGAGTAAAATCAGATTTTACTAAGGGGGAGAGTGGGGCTAGGGTACCCTCGGCTCCACAGAGACCATTGAATAATATTTCCCAGACAACCCCAACATATTCAAGGGTATCTACGCCGACCAGATCTGCTTCACAGCTTAAGTTAGGTGGGGGGTTCTCGGAAGAGTACATTAGCCCTCTGGGGCTCTCTATCATTGCAAGATCAACGGCTACCCTTAAGGAGAGGGGAGCTAACAAAGAAAGAGTCCTTCCTGGCCCTCCTTGCTTGCGGCCGTTAGAGCAACTATCTACATCACTCCCGATACCACCCCATCCTGACTCGAGCCTCTTAGTGGAGGCAGGCTCGGTGTGCCCTGTTGGGGCTGATACGGAACATCAAATGGTAGAGCAAATATTGGCCCCAGTTGCTGGGGTTGCAGCAGGGGCCATGGCTTGTCCACTGGTGGCCCCAATCCACTCTGTGGGCCGAGTACTAAGACAGCGGACTAAGTCACGGCAGCCCCCACTTAAGCAATGACTAGTCAGTAATCAAAGGCCACTATCCCTGGCTACCTGGAATGTCTCGGGATGGAGGGGCCATAACTCAGACCCGGATTTTCTTCATTTTTTGAGCTCGCTTGATTTAGTACTCATCCAGGAAACATGGATGACAGAATGTCCGAACCAACGAAGGTGGCAGGGTTTTGATATTTACTGGCTGGAAGCAATTCCCTCAGCCGTGTGGGATTGCCTTAGTGGTGGCCTTGCTCTACTTATTTCCACTAAACTAAAGGTCTGTGTGCAAAGAATTAATTTCATTAAAGATTATTTTAGCCTTTCATATTGTAAATTCCCTTCGGGCTTCGATATGTTAATAGGGATAGTCTATATTCCTCCAGAACGGTCGGCATATTACCAACCGGGCATCTGGGAGGAGATTCTGGCCCAAATTTATGAGGCTACCGAGAGGTTCCCAGGTGCCACTCTTTGTCTTGGGGGCGACTTTAACTCTCGATTAGGAAATCCAACTATTCTCCCTATGACCCCGGCCCTGGAGGATTCGGTGGATCCTCTGGTCCATTGACCCCGCCAATCCAGGGATCATGTCATGGGACCAAGGAAAACTCTGATGGACAAGCTATTAATAAATCTGGACTTAGTCATCACCAATGGACGGGTGGAGGGAGACCTGGATGGGAATTTTACATTTCATTCCCCTATGGGATCTAGTGTTTTGGACTATCTACTAGTACCCCCCAGTTTTTTGCCCATGATCCACCATTTGTCGGTGGTCCCATTAGGTGTATCCTCCCACGTACCACTGGTCCTGCTCTTTTCAGACCCCCTTGCCAATGGAGAAGAGTCTATTCTCCCCATTTCGTAATACGAGACTGGGGTAATCCCATTGGTAACAAGAGTAAAATGGTCTGAGCATCAGGCAGAGGCATTAGATACCTTTATTATCTTGCCTGTGGCTAACAGACTCTGTGAGTCAATGGCTGTTTGTGGTACGAGAATAGTGGCCCTGTATGAGGAACTAATATCTATGATTCTTCCTATTATTACTAAGAAGAATGTGGGCCCGTCACGTACTATTGCTCTACCCCATATAACTCCTATGTGGTTTGATCTATATTGCCACAGGGAAAGATCAGATCTTAGACGAACCGCCAGGAAACTTAGGGTGTACCCTAACAAGGTACTTAGGTTGCAGATAGTGGAGCAACGTAAAAAGTACCGGGATATTCGAATTATTAAACAAAATAGCTATGCCCAGAGACAATGGGATAAGCTACTAGCAGCAGCAAAAGACAAAGACTCTCGACGCTTTTGGGCCCTGATTAGAGAATCGCAGAGGAGGGGTGGTTTTGTGAGGGGTAGTAGTGTACATCCAGCACTGTGGCAGAGGTTTTATAGATCTTTGTACGCCGGGTCTGAGGAAATATGTCCGCCCCCGGACATCATACTATTAGAGAGATTCCCACAGTGGCCCCCAATAACTCCAGAGGAGTTAGTACCACTTATCGAACAACTTCCCCTGAAGTTTTGAAAAGGAATCCGATATGGTGGGCTAGGCTGTTCGCACCCCTTTTTTCTTACCTTAACGAAACTGGTGCTTTCCCACCGGATTGGAAGACTAGTATTATTGTTCCCATCTTTAAAAAAGGGGATCCACAGTTACCAGAGAACTACAGGCCTATTAGCCTCCTCAGCATTATAGCAAAGCTATATACCAGGGTATTGCTGGGGAGACTACAAGTATGGCTTGATGAAGCTGGTATTATCGAAATTGAACAGGCCGGCTTCCAAAAAGGCCTGGCAACACTAGATCATATACATGTATTAGCAGCTTTAGTGGCCAGGTATACTACTAATCGGAAAAAAATCTATCTATGCTTTGTAGATCTAGCAAAGGCCTTTGACTCTGTAAATAGAGAGAGATTATGGATGAAGCTGAGGGATATGGGTATGGAACCCAGACTATTATATCTTATTACCTGGCTTCATACAGGAAACTCTCTTAGGGTTCGTTATAACACCCAGGGAGCAGTATCTGAGTCAGTCCCAGTCCGGGCCGGGGTGAGACAGGGATGCCTGCTGGCCCCGGCGCTTTTTAATTTATACATCAATGACGTAACCCAGGCTATGACATTCATTAACACGCATGCCCCTAAGGTTGGCCCATGTAGAGTTAGCCTTCTACTCTATACGGACGACACAGTGTTAATGTCACAATCACCAATAGGGCTAAAACGGACAATGCAAGCATTCTGAGCTTATTGCCAAAAAGAACACTTGCGAATAAATTTTGAAAAAACAAAGGACCTGGTGGTTAGAGCTAGAGGGTACTCAGAAACCCATCAATGGGCAATTGGGACAAATAACATAGAGCAAGTACAACGGTATAAGTACCTCGGGGTGATTTTCTCATCCCGCCTTAGCTGGAGAGATCACCTAGAGGCAGCATCCACGTTGGCCAGAAAAACTATGACATCAATAATAAAATTTTACTATGGTCAGGGAGGGAAATTAGTACTACCAGCACTCCGACTATTCAAAATGAAAGTTATAAGCCAGTTTCTCTATGCTTTCTCGGTTTGGGGAATATCTTTTCTTCTGCATCTTGAAAGTATTCAGAATAGATTCCTCAGAGCAATCTTGGGTGCTCCTCGAGGACTGCCACAGGTCCTACTGAGGAGGGAGACTCTGAGCCTCCCCCTCAGAGCTCATGCATTGCAGGCCTTGGTCACTGTATGGTTAAAAACGGTACTTTCCCCCCCCTGTAAAGCCTCTCTCTTATCTATGGCAATAGAGGGAGGCCTTCTGGCCCCATGGAGTCGGTTGGTAGAGAAGGAGGTTCGTCATTTGGGGTTTTCGGTGGAGAGCCTGAGGCCCATTGGATATAGGGCTGCAAGGCAGCTAATTAAGAGGAGGATAGATGACCAAATACTGCAGATGGAAACAGTACTCCTAGCCGAACAGAAGGTGGCCCCTAAATATCTTCCCTTTAACCCCCGGGGTTCAGGAGAATTCTACCTCTTCAATTGGACGGACGCAGCAAAGCGGGTAGCTTTTTTTAAGCTTCGTACCAATTCATTTCCCTCTGCTTTAGTAGAGGGCCGCTATAAGAATATCCCATGGGCACTGAGAGTGTGCCAGCTGTGCAACCTAGGGGAGGTAGACACAGTGGAACACATCCTTCTCCGCTGCCCCTCATTAACAGGCCTTAGAACCAAATACCTTGGAGGAACGAGGTAAAGTGCATGCGGGGCTGACTGGGAGATGCGCAAATTTTTAAGCCCTGTGGACTCGGATATGACCAGGGCTGCTGCAGCTCTAGGCTCGGCTATTTTGCACACCCGACGAGCAATCATAACTACTCTTAGCTAATTATTTTCAACAATAGGACTATTTCTTCCTAACAGGGGACAGTGCTCGTAGACGAAGCCTTAACCTCAGGTCGGAATGGGGCAATGTGCAGCCCAAGGGCTAGTTTAGTTGAAAAATAAGGGGCAGACAGAATTCAGATTGTCCTGGTCACGCATGAAGGACTCTCTCTTTCTAACATTCCATTAAAGGAGCTGACAAAGGTCTTGGAACCTCTGCTAGCACTGGAATATTTTAGTGAGAGGCTCCCTTGCCAATATGTCTGGGTTACTCAGGTTATGGGGATGTCGGGCAGGATGTGAGGTATCCCTTGCGGGATTATGGCCATTTCATTGGTACTGTTTATATTGCAATTTTGCTGTAACATGCATTTTATTTACCTTATTTTATTTATTCTACTTTACTCTATTGTATTTATTTTTGGATATTGTAAAAGCCAATGGCTACACAATAAAGTTATGATGATGATGATGCTAATACCACAGTGCCTACCTGCTGGTGTGGGCTCTGAGTCACTTGTGGCGGCACGGAGCCCGCACTAGCAGGGACGTCGGGGAAATTTTTTTTTAAAAAAAATCCAGGCTGGGCAGGGTGGGTGAGGGGTGTCCCCCCTTCCACCCGCACAGCCTGGACTGGGGAGGGAAAGTGTTTGGGTGTTTGGTTTTTTTTCTTTTTTTACATTGCGGCCATTCATTTCAGTGGCCGCAATGTAAAAAAGATCCAGTACCGGTACCCCCAAATACCGGAGTAATCCGATACTGCCGGTACACCAAAATACCGGCAGTATCGGATCCCGGATGATCCGAACTTCCCACCCCTATTTATTAGTAGTATTAATATTTATATAGCACCAGCAATGTACCTGGCACTTTACAAATTAATGGAATAGACACGGTCCCTGTGCTAGGGATTACAATCTGAGAGATGGGGGGGAGCGGGCATACAAAGGAAGGGGAACAGAGGGAGAGAAAAGGAGTGTAACATTCATGAAGATGTGAGGTCCAGGTGCATATGCTTGGCTTGGTTATATATGCATTCCATGTAAGCCCTAAAGTTTAAGATTGTTTGAAAGATTCAGGCCCATGTCGGTTTACAACCTGCCTTCCTCTTTGCTCTTCCTTTGCACAGCTCTCTTTCCTTATTTAATTTAGACATGCACATTCTCTTTCTGCCTCATCTGACAGTTGATGTTCACTCTACTTTTCCCCTATAATCTCATCCCCATATTTCTCATTGAGTAACAATTAATGTTCTCTTGGCCTGCTGTGGCCCATTTGGCCCACTGTGGCCCAGGACCTGGTGGCACATGTAAATGAATGAATGAATGAAATCTTTATTGTCTCAGCAGTTTTGCTATAACAAGTACACATCTGTTTCCAGTGATAATACAAAAGAGAGAGGTTAAAAAGAAGTTAAATAACAAGGAGAATAATAATAATAATAATAATAATAATAATAATAATAATACCATCATCATCATCAAAGACATCTTAGCACCAAAATTATTTACTCTCCTTGTGCTTGTTTATAAAAGAATAGCCTGTTCATATTTTAACAGGGTTTCGTTCAAATACATAAGTTGTCTTACATTACTCTGGTTTAGTTGATCCAATCCTTTTTCCACCAATATAAGGGAAAGGGCTATCACTTTGCTTACTGGTAATTCAGAAGCTGTAGCCAAACTTTTTCCTTTCTCTTCAACCGATAGCTCTTT
>QEPC01014446.1:5048364-5065323 GCA_003113815.1 Sphenodon punctatus
AAAAAAAAAAAAAAATCCATGCTGGGCAGGGTGGGTGGGGGGTGCCCCCCTTTCCACCTGCACAGTCTGGGAGGGGGGAGGCTTTTTGTTTTTTTCCCCATTGATTTCAATGGGGACAGTTCCCCATTGAAATCAATGGAACAAATCCAGTACCGGTAAACCGGTACAAATCCGGCAATCAGTTTTTTAAAAATCCGGTAAATCTGGTAGCCGGTAATTGCCCTGATGTCCCACCCCTAATAATTTGTAATAACCTGCCTTTAAAGTTTTAGGTTCAAAGACTCTTAGAGGATCCCAGGTGGAATCATTGACCGTCCCTTTCAGCAACTAAAGAATAATTCCTCATAAACACATTCACACCCTTGTACCATTTTAGTTTTCCACTCCCTCCTTACGTTTCTTTGGGTAAAAACAGACGTGCGGACAGCACAGCAACTCCCTGGCCCTGCACGGGGTGGAAAACCTCAGCCGACATAGCTCGGGTCAGGGAGGGGCACTGACAAATGTGCCCACGGGTGGAGAGCCATCCCACTACCACATGTCCTGGGTAGGGTGGAGAGATAAACAAACATGTGAGGTTGGCCCCGCACACACTCTACCCCCAGCATCCCCCACCATGAAGGACAGCCATGGCAACCATCCATGGTGCTTGGTCATGGCAGCCTCTGCCCCAAAGCAGACTGAATAGATGTTCTAGCTCACATTGCTCCATGTGGGCGGTCCTTAGGTTGGGTTGTATCCTCAGAGATTTTCCGATTATGCAGTCCAGGATAGCCACCTACTCACACCAGAGCAGTCCCAGGAAAACATCTGTCAGTGAATAAACAGATGTGCCAGTGGATCCCAGTCACAGCGGGCCAAAGCAGTCCTCTGTCACCCTTTGTTCTTTGATAGCCCTGCTTTTTGGCATGTTCAAGTGAGACAATTTACCCACCCCAACACCCAGCAATGAATGAATGAGTCAGAGCCTCGGTTTCTGTTTCAGTTCCCTTCCCCTTGTCTAGCTCTTTTTGCAGTTGGTTTAATGAGGTGTTAATGACACCCAATTGTCTTCTGAATCCAGTACAAACGTTACAGTACTGACAGTCTGGTACAAAATAACAAAACCTGTTACTGTACTTGGCAAAAAGGTACTGTTGGAGGGTATGTGGATGGATTTTAGGATCAGGAGCTTTAAAAACCCTTTAAGGAATTTAGGTATCTGAATCTCATTTTCACATATAATTTAAGCATTTTTACTCCTAATTCAGTTCAAACACAAGTCTTAAATTATTTTAGAATTAAACATACAGAAACAAAACAATATTTTTTTGGCCACAGATACAAGCTAAAGATTTGAAATACTCTTCTTAAATGCACTCTTCACATTTCATTTGAAGTTCACCTATTCAGTATAGTTCCTCCAGTCCATACCGCCCCTACTGTTTTCCAGGCAAAAGCTAGCAGGATCTAACAAAAGAATCCAAGGTGCTAAAATCTTGTCCATTTAAAAATTATTAATAATTATTTCACAGGAAGGAACATTAGCATGACTCTTCCACCTTTAAGCCACTAATTAGGAGGAGTTGTATACATTATTATTGCTCACCACTGAGGTGTCCAAAAATAATGCAATTAAAATGTTAATACCCTGGTATCCATGCGGAAGGTGATGTACATTCATTCTGCAAATTAGATAGTGAATGTTCCATATTAGAAGTGGGTGAATCATGTTAGAAGCTGTCTTTTATTTTATACTTTGATACTCTACCAAAGTTGTTTAAAAAAAAAAAAAAAAGCATCCAGAACAACCAGGGATGTAATCTAGGGGGGACCTGGAGGGAAGATCTGTGCCCCTAACTCAAGTCCAGTATCCCAATTTTTTCTCCTCTTATGTCTGCGATTCCCATCCTCTTAGTTGTGCCCCCCATAAAGGACACACACCCGAGTTGCAAGACCTTGGTTATGCCACCCAGGGTATTTTCAGACGTGACGAGATCACAGTGAACCACAGTGAATACTAGGGATGGGAATTCCGGATCTACCGGTATCCGATAATGCCGGTATCGGGCGTACCGGCATTATCGGATTCGGCCCGGTAATCCGGCCCCCGGTACCGGATTTCAGTGTGCCGGTTTTTTACATTGCAGCCATTTAAAAATGGCTGCAATGTAAAAAAATTTAAAGCCCCAGCCAAACTGTTTTAAAACAAAAAAACCCTCCCCGAGTCCAGGCTGCGCNCCCCAGCGGGACTCCGGGCCGTGGTGAACTTGACAAGACGCTGCGGCGGCATTGGCCTCGCCGCCCGCCCGTCTCCCCAGAGGGCGGGCGGCGAGGGAGTGTGGAGGGGGCGGGGCCGTGTGGCCGCACGTTGCATCGCACCCCCCCCCTGCCTGATTCCCCGCCGGGATCCCCAGCACGTCTGTTTGCCGTGCCGGGGTGATCCCGGCGGGGAATCTCTGGGTTGTTTTCGGGATGGGGCGAAGCCGCCCCGTCACGTCTGAAAGCACCCTTAGAAGAATCCAGGTATTTGCTTTGCTATTTGAAATGGATTTGCTCTTTAATGAAGCCCTGGATGCTGAATACTTTGGAAAATGCAACCACTTTTTTTGGTCCCCCCCAAAAAAAAAACCCTCCCACCCAATCCCTCCTCCCACCCAATAGGTTGGCACCTTTAAAAAAAAAATCCAGCCTATTTGGTGGGCTGGGATAGGGATTGTGCGGGAGGGTTTTTTGGAGGTTGGAGTTAGAGTGGGGGGTTCTAGAATGAGGGTAGGGTTTTTTGTAAAATATTTTGTACATTATTTAACTATATAATGTTTTTTACTATTGCAAGCCACCCTGAGCCTTTTGGAAAGAGTGGGCAATAAGTTTAACAAAATAAACAAAATAAATATGCTTCTTTTAAATTCTAAATGACTTCAGTCCTCAGACTGTGACTCAGATTTTACCCAGTCCTTCCTCAGGCAAATTTGGAACATTTATTTTTGCTACCGTACATTTCTTATTTTTTGAAGACAGGAAAATTTGCAATACCATGTGAAAGTAAAGGGGGGAAACAACATAGAAAAACCCTTAGATTTTCTAAGACAACATATCAGCTAGACTCAGGCCATTAGTCTGAGATTGAAGGCATGAAGGATAATTATTTCTTGGAATCATGAAAAGAACATTTTTAGACTGATGCCAAACATTAATATTTTGTTTGGAAGACACAACATGACAGCTAGAAAAAACTCAGATGTATGAACTGATAGAAACTGTGCTAGTATTATACTGATGATCTTTTCTTTAAAAAAAACCAAAAAAACACAAAAACAAAGCTTTTTTTATTACGGCACATAACAGAAATAGATCATCAAAAATGATATATCATATATCATTATGTAATTTTAAATGGTGATTTTAAATGTGTTTTAGTGTATTTTGGAAGCCGCCCCGAGATGCCGTAGGCGTGAGGGGGCAGCATACAAATATAACTAAATAAATAAATAAATAAACAAATAAATTACACAGTGCTTGTTCAGGATATATATAATGTATCATTTTTTATTTAAAAAATTTCTCAATTCCTTGTGTTGACCATCACATACAATATCTGTGTTACATCTATTCTTGCTTCTGTGCTACACAGGGACAATTATTTGTCGGCCAGTAATACTATCTGCTCGTATTTACAAACCCTGTTAATCCTCTGTTAAATTCAATGGGTTCTGGTTCCTAAATCTTAGAGGTCCCTTCCCCCATAATTTTGACTGCCAATGGAACACCTAGTTTGAAGTGTTCAATTCTGGATGGAGTTTGCCAAAATGCACAGCACCAGATCTAGCTGTGATAAACAAGAAATCACAAACTCCCATATCTCTGTGTAAGGGTATTTTCAGACGTTACGAGATCACGGTGAACCACGGTCAATTCCCATATGGTGACAGTGAGCTCGTAATGTCTGTCGGGGCAAAACGTGATTCCCACCAGATGTTCACCCCAGTGAATCACAGGCGGGGATCTCTTTGACCACACAAATGGTCCTCCTGCCCGGACCAGGGCCATTTGGGTGGTCAATGAGATTCCCGCCCATGATCAGCAGGAGCGTCGCGTCTGTCCCGACAATGGCCGGGAATCAGTGGCCGGGCCTGCCGCTGATTCCTGGCCGTGCTCAATGCCCCCGGGGGCAGGTGGGCGCTGCGGCCGCATTGGCCGTGGTGCCCGCCCGTCTCCCAGAGGACAGGCAGCTGGGGGAGCGTGAGGGGGCGGGGCTGTGCGGCCACACGTTGTGCCGCGCAGCGCCCCCCCCCCACAGATTCCCCGTCAAAATCGGCCGGCATATCTGCCTGCCATAACAGCTGGATTCCGGTGGGGAATCATTTGGGTGATTCCGTGACAGGGCAAAATCCACCCCGTCATGTCTGAAAATACCCTAAGAGTCCTGATTCACCCCTGTTTTTCACCTTGTGCAATTTGGCTACAAATGGAGGATATCAAGTAGAAGGGAGGGTAATAGTTCAGTGGCAGTGGTATTAGTTGTGGAGGTGGCATGATCCTGGGTAAAGTTATATTAAAGGTGATTCTAATTTTACTGTTCTTGTGTTTAAAGTGCTTTTACGAGAGCTATTTGACTGTTTTATTGATTGCTTACCTGAAAATTTATTTTATATGTATTTTTGTGTATTATGTTGTGTTTGGCTATGACCTTTGGTTACGTCTGATGAATAAATTGAATTGGTATTAGCCTTCCTGTCGATTGGAAGATTACGGTTTAGTTCTGTGCTCTGCCACCGATTGCCTATGAGATCTTGTTCTAGTCGCTCTGTGCAGTGAAGTGGTAAATAAAGGGTTAACTGAATAACTTGGCATATTTTGGTTGGTGCCACTCTTTACCTTTTACTGTGCCACCATTTTATTTTCTGTTCTGTGTTCAAGCAATAAAGCAGCACGTTCTTTAGCCTTTGCAGTGACTGTGAGTACATTGAGTGTTCTTGCATCTACAATACGCTGTCTTGGTACCCCCACTCTAAAACAAGGATCATAGCAATTCAGTTAATCACAAGTACATTGTAAATGTAAATACCACACTAATAAGTCAAACATGCACCACAATAAAAGGAGCCATTAGAATACCAGCCATTAGAATACCAGAGTTAGCAATGCTACCATAGGTATTTTCAGATGTTACACACCTCCTTCTTACTACAGACAATCCACTGTGGTGGAGGACAGGCCCGTAACGTCTAAAGGATTCCCACCAGATGTTCACCCCAGTGAACCTCGGGCGGGAATCAGATTAATCACAATCCGGGATCCGCTGAAAGTAATGTCTGTTACCTTCTGCCGATCCCGGATCGTGGTCCTGGCCATGATCTGGGATCGGGCACAGCGGCCGAATTGGCCAATGCACCCGCCCATCTCCTGGAGGGCGGGCGGCCGGGGGAGCATGGGGGGGCGGGTGCAACCAAGGGGGAACTGAGAGGGTGGGCCTGAAAAGTGAAGTAAGCCAAAAGCAAATAAGGATATTGGATCTTGTGGAAAAGATGTCTGGGCTTAATTCTGGCAACTTTCAGCTTCTTGATCATTACAGGAGTGGTCCTGTAATGGCTTTACCATTATGGATGCCTTTGCCGTATTTTTGTTTGAAGGGAAGGCTTTTTTGTTTTATTTTTAAAAAGGGGTGCATCTGGTAGGAAAAAGTATCACAACATTCCTGGAAGTCCCATAACCCTTCGTAAAATCTATTTTGTTTCTTGTCACTGCAAATTCTCTAATTCTGAAGAGTTAATACAAGGATAGGTTTGGGCAGATTTCTTGACTGGTTCACAACACCTTCTTCAACCTCCCTAATTTCAGTGGAATTGCACTAAGAGTAGGCGAGCACAAAATGAATGTGGTCTGTTCACAAATTCTGTAAGAACCAATATCTGTTGGAAGGATGGTGGAAGATAGGGTTGTTTGGATTTTAGAACTTCTGTTAGTAAGAATAAACAGAAAATCAGAGTGAAGACAGACCATAGGTCACAGGTTTTCTAGTTTTCTCTGGCAGTGAGTTTTTACAGATGGAAATTTTCCAGAAAAAAACCTGTTTATTAGTCATTTTCCATGCTTTTCCAGAGGAAAAAAACCCCAACAGAATTCCTGTTTTCCCAGAGAAAACACAGAATTCCAGGTTTTTTCTGGGAACATTCTGTCAGCAAAAACTTACTGGCAGAGAAAAGAAGGAATCTCAAGGGGATGGGAAATGGTTTGAGGAGAATATTGGGTTAAAATATGCAGAGCTCTGTAGCGCCAAGTAAAAAACGAAAGAATAGCCCTGTAGTTCACATTACTTTGACGGAAGAGATATTGGCTGTTTTTAAATGGACTGCTGTGTGTGTGTGTGGTGGTGGGGAATGGGTGTGTGGCTGCGGTTGGTGGAGGTGGGTGTACCCATTGCTCCATAGATGGGTGATGGGTGGAGGTGGGTGGCATGCGGGAGCATGCACACACCCCCATCCATCCCCCCGTGGCATTCACATGGGCACTTCCACTCAGTCCATGTAGCGAAACTGCATAGAGATGGGTGGGGGCATCTCATGTGAAAAGGGCCATATTGCCCTTGATTAATGGGCTTCACTCCTATTTGTTAGGGATGGGCGAACACGGTTCGGATGTTCGGAGTTAAAACTGAACTCGGTCTGTTCAGACGTCTGAACCAAACATCCGAACTGAACTCTAGAATGACTGAACAGTTTGGTCGTGATCGGATGAGTTCAGATGAGTTTGGGGGCAGGAAAAATGTCTTTTCAGGGCCAAAAATTAGGTTTTGGTTTTGGTTCGGTTTCGGTTTTGATAGCGCTATTTTTGACTGTTCAGCCAACCCAAACTCGGCTGAACTGAACCATCGAACCCGAACTCGGGTTTCGAACCGAACAACCAAACATCTGAACATCCGAACCGCATTCTGTTCACCCATTCCTACTATTTGTCACTTCATCTTGGCAAAAAAACCAGCAGAAATGAATCAGAGGCCGTCTATCTTCCTAGGCAATGAAAATAGTAGGGTGTGCATGTCATTTTTGTTATTACAATAATGATAATAAAAATTTTCATTTTTATTATCGTTATTGCAATAACGAAAATGACAAAAAATAATAACAAAAATAGAAAGGAAAACAACATTTTGTTTTTGAAATAAAGGGGAAAAATGGAAAAATGTATTTCTGGCTCTAGCTTTTTATGTTTCTCATTCAATTGTAATGACATTTGAAGTGCTTGTACCCCCAAGGGAGGGAATATCATGTGTACCAATTTTTGAAATGCTTCAATAAAGGGAACAGATATTAGAAACAATTGAAAGTTGTGATTTTATGAAAAGCTCCATACACATTCATGGCTACACCTTCTTTATATTCCATCTGATTTGCATGAAACCTGTGAATATCATGTCCCGTCACAAACTTAACAGACCTGCCAATTCTCAGAAAGATTGGCTAAAGGGTCCTGATAGTAGAAGACTTTAACTTGAAAATACATTTCCAGCTGTAACATTTGTATATTCCATCCTTTTTACAAGACATTTAGCAGGAACATATCACATACCTTCTCTGCCATCTCTGCCAAACTACAGGACAATTTGATAAATTACTGTATTACTGTAATGCACTCTATGTGGGGCTACCCTTGGCAACGGTCTGGAAACTGCAGCTGGTACAGAATGCGGCGGCCCACCTCCTAACGGGGATGGGTCGCCACGAGCACATTACACCGGTGCTCCGGACTCTGCACTGGCTGCCTATTGTCTTCTAGGTCCAATTCAAGGTGTTGGTTATAACCCATAAAGCCCTAAACGTTTTGGGTCCTGGTTACCTGCGAGACTGCCTCAAGCCTCGGGTCATTTCGCGGCCCCTGCGGTCAGCCGGGGGTGCCCAACTTGAGATCCCCCGGGTACGCCGGGTGGCTACTGCAGTGAGGGCATTCTCGGTGGTCGTGCCTCGGCTGTGGAACGTTTAGAGGCCTGTCTTTCCCTGGATCCATTGGAGGCCCGTCTTTCCCTGGATCTCCCCTGTTCCTAGGTGTTGTAAGACCTGGCTGTTCCGCCGGGCCTTCGGGGGGGAGGGAGGTAGGGTTGGGGAGTATATATGCCCATTTTATTTATATTTATGATATTGTATTTGAATGGTTTTATTGTTATATTCTATTGTTATATTTTTATAGTTTATGCCGTACACCACTGTCAATGTGCAAGAGGGTGCAAGCTACAAATCTTTCATAAATAAAAAAATAAAAATAAAGGGACCCAATTTTATAAGCAATTGAAGTTGTTCCCTTGAAGACCATTATTTAGATAAATAGGAGCACATGCAGTGCCAGTCAGAGGCTGGGGAAGAAAGGCTGTAGGAGGGAGGATGTGGAGCAACCAAAAAGACTGACAGACACATTCACTAACCAATTACTGCATACTTCTAGCTTTACAGAACCAATCAGTAGTGGCTTCGAGGAGGGCATAGAGGGAAGCCCTCAGGCAGGCATAGAAGGGAAATAACTGGGACTCTGGGGATAGCATCTCAGCAATCAGGAGACATAGTTTACACATCCAGGCTGGCCAGTTATCATCACAATCACATCCTGCAGCACTGTGACACAGGACGTAAGAGAATCTCTATTGGCTCTTTCCTAAACAGATGCTTCTGACTTTCCAGTAACAAGTGAGGGAGAGATGTTGGGATGGTCACACCACAGAATGAGGATATTTGGTTGACATGTCTGCTGGCCAATTGACATCAGAAACTGATCACAAACTGATGTGTCACACAGTGACACATAAGAAAATCCATGGCATAGGCTCCTTCTCTGCATATGATGTGCAGGCATATAAAATTGGGACCATTTATAATATCTTTCTGATATTTGTCAGAAATGATCCTGAAGTTGTGATATAGATCCTTGCCAAATGTCATATACACTGGTTTGACTACAAAGATGTTACAGTCAGACATACATTTATAAGTTAATTGCTTATACCACCAGGACCCTTTATCCAATCCTTCTGAAAGTAGGCAGAGATAGTAAATATGGGAAGGGCTATAAACCTGTCAAGTTTGATCTACATTAAATGGGAGACAAAGAAGTTACACCTAAGAATGTATATGAAGATTTTAGCAAAATTAATTAATTCAACTTCTTCTAAAATTGGATTCCTTTATCCAATCTTTTTTGAATTTGGTACACATAATGCCTTCCATTAGAGTTATAATCACTCCACATTCCAGTCAAATATAGGGAAAAACAAAAAGGTTACAGTCAAAAATGTGTTTTCCATTGAAACCAATGGGAAACAAAAACGACAATTTGATATTTATGAAAATGAAAATGACAGATTAAAATAACAAAAACAAACCAAAAAACCCCGATAATGACATGGGCCCCTGGTCCACACCTCTCGAAAATGCCACCTCTTAATCTTCTCTCCACTGTTTTTTTGGGTTTTTATTGCCATGATGCTCAAAGACCTAAGTGGAGCATAGTGCAAACGTCACAAATCTACTTTTCCTTCCAGACCTCTGAAATGGGGTCAACTGAATGATACACCATTTCTCTGAAGGTCCTTATTCATTCAAAATAGCTACCAATGGGGTGTGCGTTTCATTTTCATTATTATAATAATGAAAATGAGAGAAGGCTCTTTTAATTTTGTTATTGACTCATGAAAATAAAAGAACATAATAACAAAGGAACGAAAGAATATTGTTTAGTTATTATGAGTTAAAAGGAAAAAATGTGTGGGGGGGATTAGGCTGTAAGATTTTTATTTTTCATACAATTTGGATTAAAGTTGGCAATATTGTACCCCCAATGAAGGTGCAATTTGGATTAAAGTTGGTAATATTGTACACCCAGTGTGGGTGAAAACAGACATGACGCTAACCACCCTTTAACCACCCTTGGTGGTTATTTATGCATATTGCAGGGCTGCATAGGGCACCAATACAGCCCTGCAACATGCATAAATAACCACCAAGAGTGGTTAATGGGTCGTTAGTGTCATGTCTGTTTTCACCCTACGTGTGCCAAATTCTGGAAAGACTGGATAAAGGGATCTGATTTTATAAGCAGTTGTAATTCATTATTTTACAAACATCTGTGTACACAATCCTGGCTGTAACATCTTTGTCTCCCATATGGTTTGGATGAAACCTGGCAAGATTATACCCCTTCCTTGAGCTTACTACCTCTACCAAATTTCAGATGTAATTAATAACGATTCCTTATGTTATAAGCAATTTACTTGTAAATGCATTTCTGGCTGTAACGTATTTATTTTTCAACCATTTTACATAAAATTTGGTAGGATTGTATCTCAGGTGTTCAGTTTCATCTCTGCCAAATTGTAGAAATATTTTATAAATGGTCCAAATTTTATAGGCAATTGAAGTTTCCCTCTTGAAGACTTTCATTATTCAGGTAAATAGCACATACAATGCCATTCAGAGACAGGCATGGCAGAGGGGAGGGGCTGTTCAAAGGAGGGAGAAGCAGCCCAACAGAATGACAGACACATTCACTGGGCAATTACTGCATGTTTCCACCTTTACAAGACCAATCAGTGGTGGTTTCAGGGCAGACATAGAGGGTAGGTATAAGCTGCTGTGCTTTGGGCCTGCTTTTTGTCTGTGGTTAATTCTGGCTTTGGTCCTCTAGCCCCTCCTGGGATATTCTCTACAAGTTGACAGACACCCCCACGCACCTGGGGTGCCCACCCAGACTGAAGCCTGTGATAAAAAGAAGATATGACCGATATCTCCTCTGGCCAATTGGCTTGACATTTCAAAGACACCCAGGCTGGGACAGTGATGTGATTGCCCCTCTTACTGTATGCTTCCAGCTTTCCAGGACCAGTCCTGAGGCGGGCATAGAAGTAACATAACTGGAACTTCAGGTAGCAAGGCAGAGGGCAGGGGGATAGCATCCCAGGAACCAGGAGATATGGTTCACACATCCAGGCTAGCCAATTGTCATCACAATCCCATCCTGTAGCACTGTGACAAAGGACATAAGAGAATCCCTTTTTTGGCTCTTTCCTAAGCAGATGTTTCCAACTTCCCAGTAACAAATGAAGGAGAAGTGTGGTTACAGCACATAATGATATATGGATGACATTTCTGCTGGACAATTGGCATCACAAACACATCTTGAACCACAGTGACAAACATAAGAGAATCCCTGGCATAGGCTCATTCTCTGCAGATGCTGTGCAGGCTTATAACATTGTGAACCTTTATCAAATCTTTCTGATATTTGGCAGAGATTATTCATACTGTATGAGCTACAATCCTACCAAATTACATGTACACTGGCTGGAATACAAAGATGATATAGCCAGAAATACATTTACAAGTAAATTGCTTATAACTTCAGGACTTTTTATCCAATCCTTCTGAAATTTGGCAGAGATTGTAGCCTTTGGAGGGGTATAGGCCATTTTTACATGGAAGGTCCCCTCTCCACTTGGTGTTTGGGCAGGTGTGCGGTGGAGAGAGCACTCCATGTATATGGCCTCCGAAGGGTGGGAGGATGGGTGTTCAGCAGGTGTGCATCTGTGTAAACACCATGGGAAGCAGATGTTTGTGTATTCACGCTTCTGCTGCAGACCCACCAACACCCGCCGCACACCCTCCTCCACCCACGTAGCCCTCCACAGAACGGAGGATGCTCCGTTGGTGGAGTTGGGTGTAGGTGGGGGGGGTGTCTGTGTAAATGAGCACACACCCACTGCACCAAAACACACCAAAACACCCACCCACACCCACCCATCGGTGTAAAAACAGCCTATGAATTAGATTGTGCCTAAGGCTGGTGTGTGTGTGTGGGGGGGTGTGTATATGGTGGCGGGGGGTGTCTGCTCGGTTTCACCTGTGTGAACACCAAGCAGGATGCATGGGGGTGCATGTGCGCTCCTGTGCAACATCCACCTCCACCCATTGTACACCCATCTCCTCCCACGGAGCCCTCCAGAAAACCGGAGTAGGCTCGGTGTGTGTGTGTGTCTATGTGAATGGACACCCACCTACCTCCACCCACCACGGCAAAACACCCATTCCCCCACCCACCTCCGTCCATGTAAAAACAGCCAAAGGCGTTACATCCAGGAATATGTACACAGATTTTTTGGAAAATAACAAATTTCAGAAATATAACAACAATGAATGACATTTCAGTTTCAATAACAAAAAAGTAATAACAAAAACGAATGCGTGTTACTGTGCACATCCCTAGCTACTGTAGCTTAATGCTCCCAAATAGACTGGAAAGGGTGGGTGAAAGATTCCCCTCCCCCCCATTGTCATCAGGAAGGCACATCTGCTAGCTGTGCTGACAAGGCTTAATATGTGGAACAATCAGAAGCTGTTGTTCTGTCATTAGACGAATGTTTATGATCAAATATGCATCTCTCTGTCTATATCACAGATGTTGCTCTTTATTGAATAGCTTTCCATTTTTCTATTGTATTGAGACAGGGAAGGAAGTGGTAGATTGTATTGCTTATGAAGTATTTATAATGGAATATCTTTTACTTTCTTGTAGCCTTTGCTTCATTTATCTCAAGTCCCATCACATCAGTTAATTTGTAATGCAATGCTTCAGCACCATGAAATAAACTCAAAGCATATCCAAAGCCAGAGTTAGATAAGTTGGCAACAATTTCCTACCTTGCTAGCTCTTATAAATAAGTATTGCTTGGCAGGCTGTGCTAATTTTGAAATTCTTTTTTTTATGTGTTGCTGTTTCCACTTAGGGAACGAGCCCTGAATACAACGCAGTCCGGGACACTTCAGCTTACAGTGGGGAATCTGAAACCAGAAGAGACTTACACTTTCCGAGTGGTGGCTTACAATGAATGGGGACCGGGAGAGAGTTCACAACCCATTAAAGTGGCCACACAGCCTGAGTGTAAGTACACAGTCAAATTTCTGTAGCAGCTCAGTATTCTACATTACTTCAAGGTTTATAATTAATGTGTCCTTTTAGGGACTAAAGGAGTCTCTTTTTTAGCAGGATGATTCAAGAGATGATAAAATGCCCTCCATAACCAGCCATCCCAATGAAAGGAGTGATGGTCCAAGTCACAATGGGTAAAAACAGAGGTGTGGCCAGTGCGACTGCTCCCCAGGCCACACCGGGGTGGAAAATTCCAGGCGATAGAACCCAGGTCAGGCTGGGCACTGAAATGATGTGTCCGTGGCTGCAGAGCCACCCCGCCGCTTGCATGGACTCAGTAGGGTTGGAAGCACAAAAACATGCAAGTGGGTGGTTGGCGCCGCCCGCATCCTGTTCCCAGTGTTCCGCCCCCTGCTATGATAGACAGCCATGGCGGCCAATGATGCACAGCCATGGTGGCAGCACAGGAACAGACACGCCCACTCTGGCCTGGTTGGGTGGGCTGTAGCCTGGTCTGTGACCTTGGAGATTTTCAGACTAGCCACAAAACATGGTCCGGGGAAATCAAGCGCCAACATCTGGCGACGCCTGCTCACACAAGCAGGTGGGTCCCAGGTTAAAGTGGATCACAGCAAGCCAATGTCACATCTGTTTTTACCCAGTGATAGGAATGGGGGAAAAAACAGTTCTCAGAGTTCTGTTCCAGTTATTATTATTATTATTTATTATTTATTTATCAAAACACAAAAGTTAATGACTACCAAAGCAGAGAGCAGAGCCTGGACTTTGCTTTCAAATGATAAATAGTCATGATGGTTAATGATAATGATACTTACCATTAAGTTAATGGTAAATTTTAATCTTCTCTCTACTTTTACTGTCAAAATATTTCCAGAAAATATTATTGAATTAATAAGTGAGGAAACCACCTGAAGACATATACTTCTGTGTTACATCTCCCCCAATGAGATATAAAATAGGAATCCAGGTCAGGGCTGTGCATCATGGGGCTATGTCAGAAGTTAAGCAAGGGGACACAGTGATGGGCCCAGGGACCACAGCAGTTTGGTACCTGGGAATAGGATGCCATGGAGCTGGTGCCTCGGAAGCCAGGAGTCAGAAGACCAGAGGCCAGTCAGGAACTAGGTATTAAATTCCAAGTAGCTGGATCTGGGTCACAAGACTTGTGTCAGAAACGGAATACCAGCCAAGCTGCAGGTCTTGAGGAAATGAAGCCATGTTGAGAAGCAGAGAAGCAGGCAAGACATAACAGAAAGTGGGTGGGAGTTGGCCCGGATTACTGCAAAGCAGGGAAGTAAAAGGGCAGGACCAGGCAGGACAAGACTGGGTTGGCCTGATCCTGCAATCTGCTCCGCTGCGTGGGGAAAGCTGCTCAATGATGCTCGTGTCATTTTGAAAATCAGTGTGTAGCCCAGAGGAACAATTGCAGATCCTTTGAGAATAAAGTACTATGCAAATATGGCCTATCAGTACAGCTACCAATAATACTACTTTTTTGAAAATCAGTACACTTAGGAGGAATAAGGTCCAGATCATGAATCTGTGTCCTATCCTTGCGTGCATGCTGTCAACTCAGCTTCCTTACTCTGAACTTAGGGTAAAAACAGAAGTGTGGCCGGCAAAACTGATCTCTGGGCTGACCTGGGGTGGAAAATTGTGGGCAACACGGCCCAGGTGAGGCTGGGGCACAGAACTCATACACCCGCAGCCAGAGAGCCATCCCACAGGCCGCATGGCTCGAGCAAGGCCAGGAGCACAACAAACGTATGGGCAGGTGTGCAGTACTCCCGCCCGTGCAGTACTCCCACCATCCCGACCCCGCCATGGTGGCCAATGAGGCACAGCTATGGTGGTCACATGGGAACAGGCATGCTAGCTCACTTTGGCCTCCTGCGGCCTATGTGGACTTTAGCCTGGGCTGTGACCTTGGAGATTTTCTGAGGTCACAGCCCGGGGCAATCCTAGACCAACATCTGGTAGTGTGTGTTTATATGCTGCTGGGTCCTGGGCTAAAATCACATTTGTTTTTACCCTTAATCTTTCAGTGCTAAGGGATAAGAACTGGATTCAGAGGCAAAATCTAGGCCCTGGAAAAGGGCCCCATAAAAACTAGATGTGGTTTGCATTTGGCCCCTAGACTCACAGTTCCTTACCCCTGCTATAAGTGGTTTACCCACAAATCATGCACGTTCCTCTGATAAAATGATCTTACCATTTTGAAAAAACCCTTTTCTGTGCAAGAGAAATACTTTCTTCTAGAGCACTCCACCGCCACCACTGTATGATAAAATATACAGCTTGACAACATTGAATTGAATGTCAAGATTTCAGTATTATTTGAAAATATCGGAAGTGTTATGCAATCTAGTCATTGTTAGGGAGTGGAAACTGATGAAAAAGGACATCTAAAATGCATGCCTGTCGCTAAATATTTCTAAAAGTGCATACATTTTCTTGGTAATCAGTTTAAGAGATCAGCAGCACAAGTTCCAGCTTTTCAAATAATCATTGAGAATATAAGGATTAGATTTATATGAAGGTTTTCTTTGTCCCCAGATTAAATCTTCCATTTTACTAAACCCCAGCATCCCCTTTCCCCTTGCTTTTATGGTGTATAATTTCACTACTGTATTATCAGTCAGGATTTAAATCTGTGGTTGCTTAAGACTTGTCTAATCTTTTCATACCGCATGTGGAGACTTTGTGTGCTCTTTAAGACAGTGTTTGAGCTGTTTGTGAACAGAGGACACGAAAATGGGTGTTTCAAGCTTGTAGGACTGAGTTTGTCTCTCTGAATTTTGAAGATAGCCTGTCTACTGTGGCACAACCCTGCTCTCTTCTTAAATATTAAGAAATGGTTTTGATATCCCTCTTTCACTTTGACGTGCATCTCAGAAAGGGTTGATAAAAGATTAATAAGGAGAAGTAACAATTATATCCCAAAGTAATTTGACTGAATTACTGCTTCGCTGTTGTAACTGACAGCCTGTAAACACCCCCCTTTTATCATTTCCATCCTAATGGCATAATATTACTTTGCACTTAAATTTAGTCTTCCATTGAATTGTCTTAGAGGGCTTTACAAAGACTAATTAATTAAGCCTTTCTACATCCATTTGAGGTAGGGATGTATTATTAGACTTGTTTAACTAAAGTGCAAATGCCCATCTGTGCTTCCATATGTCCCCCACTCCCAGTACTGGGAAGAGCCAATACATGAAAAAATGAGTGGTCCCAGGAAGAGGGGTGAAATGTCTAGGTGGAATGCTGTTGTCTAGTCAGTTGATCCCTCCATAAAATAGGCACACAGTCCCCATGGCATGGAAAATGGAGCAGGGCAAACATTGAAGTATGACTTAATTACATTGCATTGCACGCTCCTCTCTTTTCCCCCTTCCATTCCTATCCCCCAAATTCAAGGTCATTCTTCAAAGCTAGTTGCTTCCAGAGACGTTTTGACTCCCCACTGCTCGCTTTGGAATAAAGGACGGCTCAGTATGCTAACCTGATTGTTCAGGAGATTAAGGTTCAGTTCCTTCATCTGTGCAACTTTTAGAAAGTCACTTTATCTGTTTATACCAGTTCCTATCCATAAAAAGGGGTTAATAGTAATTTCCTACTATACAATGTCAGTGTTAGCATAAGCACATTAGAGGCCAAGAGGCACTCCAATACTATGGTAATGGGGACCACAAAAGTAGCTGAGATGGATCAACCAAAGCAATCTGAGTCTTCTCACTGGGTGTTTTCAGACGTTACACGGTCCGGATTCACCACAGTGGATCCCCAGCAGTGGTGAACCAAACAACCACCCCCTGTGGTCAAAGAGAGCCCTGAACAGACGTTACGGGAACGGGACCACGGCAGGGAATCGGGCCGCTAGACCATGGTTCGGGGCAGCACAACAGATGTGACGCCGATTCCCGGCCGTGGTCAAAACACCCAGAAGGCACCAGGGAGGAGCGGGACACAGACATGGCCAGCTAATGGCAAATGAAGCCAAAAGCACCAAAAGGGAACGCCCACACATGGGGAATGGGAAGGGAGGGGGAA
>QEPC01014446.1:5077250-5095373 GCA_003113815.1 Sphenodon punctatus
AGTAATTGGCCAGTGAATGTGTCTGTCAGTATTTTTGTTTGCTCCCCATCCTCCCTCCTACATCCTCCCTCCCCCTGTCATGCCAGGTGCGTGCTTCTGAGTGGCAATGCGTTTGCTGCTTTTCAAAGGGAAAACTTCAATTGTTTATAAAATTGAGGCCCTTTATGTAATTGTCCTGTAGTTTGACAGAGATGACAGGGAAGGTGTGAGATATATCCTACCAAATGTCTTGTAAACAGGATGGAATATAAAAATGTTACAGCCAGAAATGCATTTTCAAGTTAATGGTTTATAATGTCAGGACCCTTTATCCAGTCTTTCTGAAATTTGGAAGGATTGGTAATCTTGTGAAGTGACATAATATTTCCAGGATTTATGCAAATTGAACAGAAGATAAAGAAGTTGCAGCCAGGAATGTGAATGGAGCTTTTCTTAAAATCACAATGATCAGTTGCTTCTAAAATCGGTTTTCTTCATCCAATCATTTCAACATTTGGTATACATAGTGCCCTCCATTGTGGGTATAATCTCCTCAAGTTTCATCAGAATTGAATAAGAAACCAAACCTTTATAGCTGGAAATACATTTTTTTTCAGTGTTTTCCCATTATTTCAAAAACAAAAATTCTTTTTCGTTTTTGTTTTCTTTATTATTATTTATCATTTTAGTTATTACAAATTATGAAGTAGAGAGTTTCTTCATTTAAAAAGGAACTAATGTCCCAATCCCAAGTTCCATGTGTGTGCCTCAGGCTTGAATTGTGCATGCACATGCATTGGAAGAACATTATGCTGCACAGAGGGGTTTCGAATTGTGGCCAGTGTTCCCACATAAGTGGGCATGGGGGAGGTCCTATGCCTCCTGACACTGCTGCTACCATGGCAGCCAGGAGAGACCCTCTTCTCCCTCTCCCAGTAGCCGTGAGGTCAGGAGGTGGGGATCTCTCTCTGCACGTGCCCAGTGTGTCTGTGCATCGGCGCTTAAATCTGATGGTTAACTGTTCTCCAACAATATCAAAATGTTGAACTGAACCAAACATGAAGTCAAACTGTCGCATTGTGCCTCAGTTTCCTCAAAGGGAATTTGCGCTTAGTGGTCCAGGCCTGACATGATCTGGTCTGGATATAGGGCGCTCTTTTCAAATATGTGGAAACTCAGTTTACACTATGCTAATAAGCCAGCCAGCTCAGCAAAGTAATCTAAAGACAATTCATGTATAAATGAAGCTATGAGACTTAAGAATATTATAAAAATATGAAGCAATAGTTTACTTAAGTTCAAATAAAGACATAGTACAAAAGAAACAGTGTCAGTTAAAATACATGGCTTTAAGAGGACATTTCTGTTCAAGGAACAGCTCTTATTACAAGTTCAAAGATCTTAACATCTATAAGATATAACATGTGCTCTAAGTATTATTGCTATGGCTGACTCAGTGCATCATATTATCCAGTCCTTTGTCCCATATTGCCATATGGATGTGAGAAAAGCTCCAAGGAAGGAACTGTTTCTAAAAAATCCATTTCTCCTCTCCCTTCTTATAGAATGAAATTTGCTTGGAAGTCAGCTAAAAATGACGTCAGGTCAAAACTGCTGACAGGGAGGGTTTTCTCAAAATACATAGTAAGAAGCCTGTTAATACATTCTAAAACAGTTTGCTATCATCTAAGATAGGATTAACATTGAGAAAACTCCAAACAAACAAGGCCTCTTCCTGCCCCACTTGGAAGTCACATATCTTGAGACTGGTCAACAGAAAATTTTGATTTCTTTAAGAGACAGACTTGTTTGTATATTTCTCCAAGATTACAGCTAAAAGGACATTCTAAAGACAGTTCTTTAGAATTAGAAATTAACCATGCAAAGGCCTAGTGTAATGATCAACATATTGAAACACAAATGGTCAAAAATATATCCCTATATACATGATACATGACAAAACAACCATAGCAACAGAACAGAACTGAATGTAGGAGCAGGATGCAAAAACCACATATACTTATCTACAGGATGCAAACAAGGATTCCAAAATTCTCAAAGTTGGGTGCACAAATCCATTCTTAAGCACTTAAAGATTTTTAAAAGTCAATTCTATTTGGCAACTGTACAGTACATCCAAGTGTCAGATCATCTAAACTGCTTCAGTTCTATCCCTTTTAAGTTATCCTATGCAAGTACAAGTTTCCAAACTACCAGGGTCCTCAGGCAGATTTTGAATAGGGAGCCTAATGTTAACAACTTACCATAACTGTAATAATAGTGTGTGATATTATTTACTATTCAAGGTACACCAAAATATTTCAGATGTCTAAATGTTAGCACACATTTTCAGCATTAATTATCAAGGTATCATTGTGATCTAGTCAGAAAAACTGTGATTATGAGTCCCTCTTCATTTTATATTTTTAAAAGCTTCGGTGCAATGTCTGAAATGTTATTTGATGGATTATTAATCCTTAAAATTTAGGGGGGGAAACAGCGTGGAAGAGCAGATTGATGTGTTGTCCAATGTAGGTAGGCGATGGGTCAATGGGCTTGTGGTTTTTACATCTCCATCTGTCATTTTTATGACATGAAACATCTGTCCATTTCCCAGGACATATGCTCTACAATCTTTTTTTATGGTTTTGGTCAAGAGCAAAACTGTACTTACCTGTGGCTGCCACTACTAGCCCTTAATGACATCTTATTATCAGAGGTGAGATTTAACCTCTTATTTCTAGGACTATGGAATTCCTGGGGATATTCTCGCTGTTGGAAATGAATGTTGGCATCAATTTCCGCTGTCAAGGAGGTAGCTCAGCTTTAAGAAGTGGTCTCTTTTACAATACATCAAAGCAGAATACTTAACACTGAGGTTGTTAGGTGATTGTTTTCACAGAGATATACCCAGTACATTGCAGAATGTCATAGCATGGGCTGAATCAAGAAAGAAGTAAAAAAATTGAAGTAAATATAAATCCCCCACAGGATAATAATAATGGGATTCAGAGATTTTGTAACAGCAGTAGGAGGAGCAGAAATGACTTTGATCATTGGCTCAGATCTAGATAAAAGGGGCTGAATGAAACCTTCATGTTTTAGTAGCAAAATGTTCTGTATGATCTAGTGTTTGCCTGTTTGGAGCCCACTCCCCCTCAAATAGACATATGCGCACCTCAGAAAAATCATCAAGACAATGGGTGGGCCTACACATGATGCTAAATCCTGGGTAAATCTGCAGCAGCGAAAGTACCATAGCATCTTGGCTTAACACAAACAAAATTTTATAGTGTTCCAGGTTTTTACTTCCCGTCTTGATGTATGGAACCACCATATGGACTCTGACCAAAAAGGGGAGACCATGGCGTGGCAAATATGAAAGGGGAGTTAGCCTGCAAACCCTGCTAATGAAAGAACGGACAGAGCTCTGAGAGTCTGAAGTCAGTGAAATTAATAGAACAACCACTGTGCTTTGAGCCCAGAGCCCTCCCCCATCACTAGCAGAGCACAGGGAGTTGGTGAAATTAACAAGGTGGCCAGCATGTCGCGAGCCCAAGTCTCACAGTGGTCTAGCAGTGAAGCTGGTCTTACCACATGGCGATCTGGGGCTACAGCCCCAGGCCCCACTCTTTCTGAGGGCCCCACAGTGGCCTGTATTTTCATCAAGACAGGTTGTGGGGGCACCACTCCCTCTTAGTGGGGCCCCAAACATGACCACCTAAGGGCCCAGAGAGCTTACTTTCAAGGGGGAGCCACACGGGGCCCCAAATTTTATCTTCACCCTGGGCCCCTCAGATCCTGAGGCTGGCACTGCTAGCAGAGTCTGGAACATTCCCCCATCACTAGCAGAGCAGGGAGTTGGTGAATCTAACAAGGCAGCCAACATGCTGAGAACCCACTGACTACCCTGTATAGTCATGAAATGTTCATAAATGACTGATAAGCTCACAGGAGTCCTGTGTTCAGTCTGGAGAGCCCCCACTGAGGGGCTTTTGCACAGAAAACTCAATACATGGGCAGGCACAATGCTCCACCCATCACCGTTGCGCCCTCACAGCCTTGGTGAATTCTGGGTCCAGGAAGCTCCCCAATACTGTTTTCTTCCTGTTTTGTTGTTTTGTTTTGTTTTGTTTTTTCCCCCTTTTGGAGCACCATTTCTGGGCACTCCAAAGCGAAACTAAACAGTAGAAGCCCCAGGGAGAGTGAGAGCAGCAAGTGTGCTCACTGCTCTCTTCGGGACCTTTCTAGGTGCTTTGCCTGCATGGACACTGCATGCACCCTTATAGATGAGCAGGGACACATGGGTAAACATTGGCCCAGATACCGTGGGCCCAAAATATCCCAGGACTCTGCCGTGAGTGGAAGTTCCATGGACACTCTGTGGCTCACAGGAACGCAAATCTCACGGCCGACCAATAAACACAGCCTGAACACAGTGAAGTGAACACAGCCTGAACTCTTTCCTGGTGTGAACTATTGTCTCATTTATAAACAACCTAGTAGACCTCAAGTAATGGAAATTAACAAGGCAGCTGCTGTACTGAGAGTATGGTCACTAGCACAGCTGGGAGCGGATGTGCTGAGAACCTAAGCCCTACTCTTTCATTAACAGAACTGGAGCCCTGTGCTGGTGAAATTAATTGGGCAGACCCTCACTGCTGACATCTGCTGGCTTGGCTGACGAATGTCAGGTGGGACTGAATAGGCTTTGCCTCTGTGGTGTGTTTTGTGCTGCTCCAGGGGTTTGCTGAGGAATTCCCTGGATTTCTTCCAAAGAACGAACCTCTTCAAACTTGTGTCTCCCCCTCTCCCCCCCCCCCTCTGCCCCCTGCATGATGCCTTGTGCAAGAGGACTTTCCAGACTTGCTTTGTGGGAAGACTGGGTGCTAATGTTATACAAATGGTATGTAATAAAAAGATCATTGTTGTGTTTCATGTGATCAAGGATGAGGCACAATAGCAGTACAGCACGCACAAGCTCACTTTGCTACAGTCTACCCTCTGCCTGTCATAATGATTAACATGGGGCTGCTGTTCTTCATCTGTCGTGTTAGAAGTGCTGCCTTCTAAAAATCTGTTCTATGATGTGACGGTGGCACAGTTTAATCTGCTTTAGCGCAGATTAACCCAGGTGTCACTGTCACACCTAAATTCACCCTCCAGATGTTAGCATGGTCTGGTTCCCAACCATAGTGGGGACTAGCCCAGTCTTTGACTCAGGGAAATCTCCAAATCATGCCCGGGAAAAGCTCCACTATGGTCAGGAGTCAGCCGCCGGACCCAAAGTAAAGCAGGCTATCACATCTGATAGCCTGCTGTACTTACCATGGTCCAGAGTGGTGGAGGGGGGCAGGCACCATGGCAGCCATGATTGGCTGCCATGGCCATCCATTAGCTGGCGGGGCACTCCATGTAGCGTTGTGGCTGGGCTGGGCAGACACACATTTGTGCCTCTCCCCATCCCCTCCCAGGACCGGCCACCATAACGTTTGTTCAGTGGCCGGGCCAACTTTCGGCCGGAGTGGCAGCTCCTGCCACTGCCCAGAGCAGTTCATGGTGGCAGGAGTCGTCATGTCAGAAAGCACCCTACTGCATAATATATATCATCATCACCAGCATATCAGCATTACACACAGACGCAAACAATTATAGAATACAGTATGGCCTTTCTTTTGATGTTTTAACAAGGTGTAAATCAGGAGTGGACAACTTTTCCCCTTTCAGGGGCCACTTAGAAAATTAGTACAAGCCCTGAGGACCACATAGAAGTTTGGGATAGAGGTGCTTAATTGGTGTGCTCAGGTAGCAGTGGGTCCAGATCATGGATCTTTGCTATGGATCTGCCCCCTATCCTTGAGTGCATGACCTTATCTCTTGACCCTTATCCTGAGCTCAGTCTTTCAGTGTTGGGGGTATGAACTGGATCCAGGAGCCAGATCCAATGACTGGAAAGGAGTCAAAAACTAGCCAGGGGCCACATTTGGCCCCCCAGGCTCCCCACCCCGGTGTAAATGATAGTTACCAATACAAAAAAGATAAGGTATATGAAAAAAAGGAAACCCTCATATTCAATTGCTGTGTCAACTGGCTTTCATTGTTGCTTGATGTAGCTAAAAGACACTGCTCGACTCTATTATGTGTTGTGTTGGGTCATTAACATACCCCTCATGGTGTGTAAATTACTCACTAAACAACTTGGTTACCTAACCATCATTTTTACAGAGACCTTTGATTTTAAGATTGATTTTCTTTGGGAGGAAATAATTTGAACTGATTTTAATTTCTGTTGAAGGGTAAGCATATGAAAATGGCAGATTAAAATTGGTTTGTTTTTTCTTATTATTTTAGATGCCTTCTCCCCATGATTACTTGCTATAATTGAGGCTTATGTGCACCTACTTAGAGTCTTTTCTTCTGTCTCAGAATAGAGCTGGCGCTAATACAAGGTGACCTGAGGCAATCACCCTAGGCCTCGGTCTTTCAGGGACTGGAAGGGCACAGTGGCGGCTCCACTCCTCTCAGCAGGGCCCCTAAACATGACTGCCTTTAGGACCCCACAGAGGGTGTTCCAATGCAGGCAAGGTCATGGGGGAGGGGGCAGAAAGGTCCCCACATTTTATCTTTGCCCTGGGACTCACAAATTCTAAGACCAGCCCTGTCCAAATTCTAAGACCAGCCTCAGAATCCCTGTCCACCCTCACACTTCAGCTTCTGATTAGACCAGCAGTTGAATTCAGCAGCTCTCCACAGGCGGCGTTAACTTTTTAGTTCGGGGGCGGGGGGGTGGGGGACAGCTAAATCAGGAGCTGCTTAATGGTGTGAATTTAAGAATACTAATTGAGAGTAAGCACTGAATTCTTCTGTCCTGTAGGCAAATTGCAGTTCAAAGCACTAGAGACTAGGCAGCTTTAAACCCATGGTTTGTTTGGTTTTGGTTTTTGTCTATAGTTTTTCTCTGTTGTAATAAGTTAAACAGAAAGCATTATGAGGCATCTGATTTCTCTTGTTTTTTTGTTTTTTTAAAAAAGCTACACACCTCAGATCAGTTGCTCAGTGGGTACAAATTGGTACTGCTGTGTTAATGTCATTGAGTTATACCAGCTATGGGTTTGACTCCTTGTTTCTAAATGTCATTGGAATGCCACCTGAAAACAGCCATTGCAGGAAATGGATTAAGGGTGGATCCAGTGTCACAAACAGTGAAATGACAACAAAATGCAAGCTTTGCTACTAAAGCATTCATGCAGACTTGAGGGAATTCTTTGAAACCAGTGGGTAAGGAAAGCATTGAACCCTCTCTACTTGCATTATAAAAAAGCAGTTTTTGAAAAAAGAAAAAGGCTGGCCTGGAAGAGAGGGTTGGTGATTGGATCCCTGCTGGCCGAGGCTCCTGGAGCCTCCTCTCCCCACCTGTGACTACTCTTCTGTCCCTCCCCCAGGTAACCATCATAAAAGGGGCTGTTTCCCAGGTGGCGGTGGCCTCTGGGAGGCAGCCGAAGGGTGCTGCCAAAGGGCGATATAGCCCGTTGGCATGCCATTAGCAGACCAGAGTGGCGGTGGCGACCAGACGTTCTCCACTGGCTCCTTAGATTGTGATATTTATTATGGAGGACGGTTCCAGCGTCAGCTGCCGGGCGGAGGAATAACACATGGGGCTGGGAGCTTGCTGTTTGCCTCCTTCAAAGAATATAGCTGGCCCCTTGCTTAATGATCTGGACATGACGTCTGCGGTCTGAGGACCTTTTTTGTATATGGGACAGCTAATTATTTATCCCCAAGGATTTGTTATTGGGGAACTAGTTTTTGATTGGTTTTTATTTTATTTTTTAATTTTTTATATTGTGTGTGCCCTGATTGTAAGAGGGGCCTTTTAAGAAACTCCCATTTTTATTGTTACAGTTGTGGGTGCTGTAGGGGACTATCTGTTCTATTTAATAATCAGGATAGTAGTTACAAGGAATACCAGCAAGAAACTGGCATCACTGAAGGCCACGGAAATGATGCCATTAATTCCCAGTCTCACATCACATATTTCTTTTCAGTTTGTACAAATATGGGTGAGATAGCAGATGGTTTCTTCCTAATGAACCAGGGCCTGACATTAGAGATACCAAGACCCAGAGAGGTCTCTGTGACTCAAGCAGGTATCTCGAGTGAACAACTACTTCCCCCTAAATCAAACAGGTCTGGGTTCAAGTGGGATAGGTTATGGAAGGAAGATTTTCCATTAGCCCCCATTCAGCTGAGTCCTGGTGCACCATGCACAGCTACTAGTGAGGAAGGTGTGTCTGGATATTATTATATCCAAGAAGCTAAGGATTACCATCTTAATATAATAACCATTAGAGACTCCCCATTTTTATCACAATGTATGCTGTAGAGATAGAGGCTGATGTTAATGGCCCTATGGAGAATATTGACAGTGTATTTCTAAATATTTCCCATGATGCAGGGGAAACTAATATCCATGCAGGCAAAAACTGGGCTGAGGATAGCATCAATTCAATTAGTGAGGGTGCGGAAGATTCTGGTAATAGTGCAGGACCGACTCTCAGCAATGAATTCAATAGTTCTGCTTTCTCTTTTAGGGATGTGGTGGGTGAGCAGTGTATTATGATTAGTGAATTAATTTTATTTTTGTTCAAAGAATTGGATGGGATATGTGGCTCACTCTCCAATTTAAAAGTTACTTTAGATAAAGTTGCTGTAGCTGAGGACCCCAGTGTTGTGAGTGTCAAAATTGGGGCCCGTCCATTTCCTAACGAGTTTAAGAGTATAAGGAAAGGTAAAAAGAATCCAAGTATTAAGCCGAGCCTCCAGAAGAAAAGTAAAAATATTAAGTTAGGAAGGAAGGGCTATCAAATTAGGGAGAGTTTGAACTTTGCAAGACTTTTTCGCTTGCTCCCCAATAGTAAGAATCTTTGCAAAAGGGGTCTTAAGAAGGCCAAAAAATCATAAGAGGCCCCAAATACCTAGGAATTCTAGGATATGGAGAGCCTACTCCCAAAGGAGTGTAGGCTAACTGATAAAAATAATAGCATTTTTGCTAGTCCCGAGACCTGGAATATAAATGCCCAGCTCCCAGGAGACCCCATCACATTGGTCCCTGGGAAGGGCAAGCAATGCTTGACATTGGGATTGGAAGATTGCACACAACCTAGATATCCGCCTAACTCTGAGATGGGAATTGGGACAAGTTCTGCCATAAGACAAGGAGCCCGAGCGGTGGCCGGAGGGAGGGAGGCGGCCTGGCAGGCAGGGACACTGGGTCCCCTGTGTCTCGAATCTCGTATCGGTATCTGATTTATTGGTGTCGGTTCTTTTTCCCATTGACTCCCTTCCTGGGAGGCTGCCAGAGAGGCCCTGAAGGAAGGGAACCTGAGAACGTATGTGGAAAATGTCCATTTAACTGATCGAATATCATCCAGGAAGGCTGCACTAGGGACTTTGTATCTGACAGCTGCACACGTCATCTTTGTGGAAAATAAGTTGGAAACTCGTAAGGAGACATGGGTTCTTTACAGCCAAATTTCCTCTATTGAGAAACAGGCTACAACTGCTACTTGATGCCTTTGCTGATTTGCTGCAAGAACTTCCAGTTCATCTAGATCATCATACCTCAGGAAAGAGATTGCCATGATGTTTACATATCTTTGATACATCTGGCATATCCAGCGATACCATCAAACGACTTAGTCCCAGTCCTGAGGGAGTGTTGGAATAGCGGAGGAGAATGGAAAGGAGAAAGTGCTGGGACTGGTGCGGAGGAGGTTGGGGGAACTATGTCAGGCAGAGGCGGCTATGCCGGGAGTTCGAGGACCGAGTATGGGAAACCCCCCCTTTTGGAATACTTGTGTGGTGGTGTATGGCGACTGAGTTCCCAGTTGGAGGAGGAGGAGAAGGATGGGAGTGACTGGCCCCTTCCTTCCCATGTCCCTGAGGAGGTGTCTGCAAAGGGCTTGGATGTTTGCCCTCCCCCTTCCCCATGCGAGGGCTGTGATCGGAGTCAGCTGATATCCCCTCCTTTTCCAAGTGGTGTTGCACTAAGGGATTTGGATTTGAACTATGGGACTCAGGGATTTCCACCTTATGATCAGCGGAAGTGCCGCTTCCATCCCCATTGTCATCAAGGGGGTGAGGTCGGGGAAAGTCGACTTCCGGGATGCCCCTACAAGGGCAGGGGATGGCTGGTGGCCATGCCAGCAGCTGTGCCAGTGGCACATGCCTAAGGGGCACATCCAAAGGGGTGTGCCCTTTGGCGTGGCCCTTCGGTTGGACCCAATGGCTGGAGTTTGGGAGGGAATTTAATATTATCGCTGTCTGGTGGGAAGAGGAATTGAGATGTAGGGGTATGTGGCCTCCTAGTGAGGGTAGGAGGAAACAAGGAGGGCCCCCACCTTACGGTTGCAAGGGGGGAGGGATGGGGAGGAAGATATGAAGGTAACCAGATATTGATTTTTTGATGATATAGGAGGGGGATGATATTGTGTACGGTGTATAATTTTGTTTAATTTATGATATAAGGGGCATTGTGGCCCTGGATATTGTGAAATTGATAATATAGATTTGTATTTACTGCATTATGAAATATAATTGTTGAAAGGATTTCTCCCCTCGTTGTGAGAGCAGGAGGAAGGATGAGTAGAGGACCCTTTTCCTGATGGCAGCAGGATGGGGGATAGGATTATGTGAGTGAAGGGAATTAATTACTTATTGGGAATGTAAAATGATGTAAGAAGGAGGGTGAGTTGTTATTGTAATAATGAAATTATTGAACTGTATTGATTGGGGAGCTTTGTTGATGTGATTTTGACCCTATTGTGGATGTATATATTGTTTCATTTGTTGTGAGCCGCTTTAAGCTGCCTGGCGGGAGAGTGCGGGATACAAATTAAAAATGAAAAAAAAATAAAAGTGAAATAACGGAAGGGAATTTAACAAGCAATATCCTTCAGTTACAGGACCATCTGATCCTATCCTTAGGTGCCGCAAAGGAGAGTAGCCACAGTGACAGATGTCATGGGTGTCTTCCCCAATGGAAGCTGCAATTGATTAAGAACCAATTGGCCTTTGTGAATTACCCCAAGCCCTATGGCTCTTTGGCCCAAGAAACCCATATTGATTATTTTCTGAGTTTATTGGGAAACGTAATGAAGGGTTCATTCTACCCTTCACGTATATCTCAAGTTAATTATTTATATTATAATTATCGTAGAGCTAGGGCTATATTCACTTTTGCCTCTGACCAGGTAGCACATTTGGTGTATGGATTCCTATTCCTATTCCAGGTTCATGGTATTCAGATTATCAGGTGCTTCAAGAACCTGGCCTTGAACTTCCTGTTGTCAGCAAGGAGGGCTTCGGTAAAGTTTAGGGAGGATTTCCATAGAGTATCAGCTTGAGGACTTCAGTGTCATCGAGAGGGACAAAGCATCTAACCTAGTCTCAGCAAAGAAACCCATGGGGAAGTCTAGTGAGCCACTAACTCCAAGGCCAGGGGATACTGGGGGTCCTAGCTTTTTTGAGAGGGCCAAGCGTTATAATATAGTAGGAAATCTAGGAGTCCCGTTTAGCTCTGCCAACCTATCGGGTATGCCAGATCAGAATGTGCTACATAAATGAACCCAGAGGGCAGCTATATCAGCTAAGGGACATAATTTTGACCACACTCATAACAAATTCGGGTCAGGCAATGTCTCTCAGGTTGAATCTGGAAAGGAATCAGTTGTCTCAGACCTCAATGCCTATAAATTTATTGAAGAGCTTGCAGCAGCTAATGGTTCTATTTCTCAAAGTTACATGATGGACCAAGGAGGGGCTTGGCTGGCGTAAGTAGAACTGGAGAATGACACAGAAAAGAAAGAGGAATTGTTAATTTCTGCCTTTGAGAATTTACCTGTTGAGAGCCAGGATAGCATAATAGAATCTCTGAGGGTGTTGCAGGAAACTTTGGGGGAGATCAGGGAAAGGGGACGCTTAGCGTTCCCAGCACCCATTGTTAACAGGCAGTGCAAGGAACTGGGGGGAGAGGCTAGGGAGGACTCTCCGATCCAGGCCCTGGTGCAGCAGGTATGCTCCCCATTGCCACTTATTGATAGTGTCCAGATGGCTAATACAGAGGGGAGCTACAACCAGGAGGGCAGTCAGGTTTGCCCAGGTAGCATCGGATTACTGCTGCAGAGGGGCCCTTCTAGGACCACCACCATGGCGGTCTTGGTGACACCTGAATTGGAATTGTGTTCCGACAATGCAGTTAGTGGGAATCCACAGTGACTTGAGAATGGCCTGCATGGCAGGGACTCTGTTATTGAGTTTTCCTCTTGGAATATAAGGGGCTTAAGGAACAAACTAGAAGACCCTGATTGGTCAAAATTTATTAGACAATACGATGTAGTGATGCTTCAGGAGACGTGGTGTGCCAAGCCTGCTTTTTTGAAGGATTTTTTATGTTTCAATCTAATAGGCTTCATTAATAATACCAGGGGCATCCTCATGCTGGTTTGCTTATGTTGGTGAGCAACTGTCCTCCGTGGAGGAGTATTCAATTTCCCCCGCTGAGGGATTTGCATTTTTCAATAAGACTGATCCCCCATCGGGGTGATTCCTGGATTTTGATTAATTGTTATCTTCCCCCTAAGGGCAAGCGAGTGCAATGCTCTCTCTTCCCATATTGGTTTACTGAAAAAACTATATCCTCTATATAGGTTTGTCATTGCAGGGGAGTTTAATGCTTGGCTGGGAAGGGCCGAGTGGAATGATGAAGATTTTGCATTACTCAGTGATATTTGTGGGGTCCTGCATCCCCAACTAGAGGACCGTGAGGACAATTGTGCGGGGAAGGAACTCTTCAAATTCTTATACACTAATAATCTTTGCATATTAAATGGCTCCTTTCCTAGTCTTAATGCAGGCTCAATTACATTCTGTCTCGGCAATAAAGTCAGTACCATTGATTATGCTGTAATAGACGCAACCATATGGTGTGAGGTAAAACATTTTGATATTCTCCAAAGGCCAGAGAGCGATCATTGCCCATTGACCTTTACTATTTTGACTGGGATATTGGAGTGTCAGATAAGGGGAAAGGAGGCTACTTCCCCCTTGTCAGTTTATAACAAACGGATTTACTGGGATGGTGGAGGGGCCGAGGTAATTAATGGTAAGCTGTTAGAAGAGGAATTTGAAATATTAAGAAGGAGGGTGATCTCCTCCCAGCTAAGGACCCAGCTGAGATCCTGGATTGTATGACCTATATTGTTGAGGTGTTGAGCCCTCACCACACTAAAGTCGTTGCAACTAGTACTCCAACAGCATGAGAAACAGAAGGTACTTCATGGTTTGATTCTGAATGTAGGTGGGGAAAAAGGTGCTTGAATAGGGAACTTAGGCAATCCGCCAAAGACAATAACCCCATTTCCTGGGGAAATTTTAAGCTATTGAGGACCCAATATAAACAAAAAATTGATAGTTAAAAAGAAGAATCTGTATTTTGACAGACAAATGGAGCAGCTAAGTCGNGCCATGATTGGCTGCCATGGCCATCCATTAGCTGGCGGGGCACTCCATGTAGCGTTGTGGCTGGGCTGGGCAGACACACATTTGTGCCTCTCCCCATCCCCTCCCAGGACCGGCCACCATAACGTTTGTTCAGTGGCCGGGCCAACTTTCGGCCGGAGTGGCAGCTCCTGCCACTGCCCAGAGCAGTTCATGGTGGCAGGAGTCGTCATGTCAGAAAGCACCCTACTGCATAATATATATCATCATCACCAGCATATCAGCATTACACACAGAAGCAAACAATTATAGAATACAGTATGGCCTTTCTTTTGATGTTTTAACAAGGTGTAAATCAGGAGTGGACAACTTTTCCCCTTTCAGGGGCCACTTAGAAAATTAGTACAAGCCCTGAGGACCACATAGAAGTTTGGGATAGAGGTGCTTAATTGGTGTGCTCAGGTAGCAGTGGGTCCAGATCATGGATCTTTGCTATGGATCTGCCCCCTATCCTTGAGTGCATGACCTTATCTCTTGACCCTTATCCTGAGCTCAGTCTTTCAGTGTTGGGGGTATGAACTGGATCCAGGAGCCAGATCCAATGACTGGAAAGGAGTCAAAAACTAGCCAGGGGCCACATTTGGCCCCCCAGGCTCCCCACCCCGGTGTAAATGATAGTTACCAATACAAAAAAGATAAGGTATATGAAAAAAAGGAAACCCTCATATTCAATTGCTGTGTCAACTGGCTTTCATTGTTGCTTGATGTAGCTAAAAGACACTGCTCGACTCTATTATGTGTTGTGTTGGGTCATTAACATACCCCTCATGGTGTGTAAATTACTCACTAAACAACTTGGTTACCTAACCATCATTTTTACAGAGACCTTTGATTTTAAGATTGATTTTCTTTGGGAGGAAATAATTTGAACTGATTTTAATTTCTGTTGAAGGGTAAGCATATGAAAATGGCAGATTAAAATTGGTTTGTTTTTTCTTATTATTTTAGATGCCTTCTCCCCATGATTACTTGCTATAATTGAGGCTTATGTGCACCTACTTAGAGTCTTTTCTTCTGTCTCAGAATAGAGCTGGCGCTAATACAAGGTGACCTGAGGCAATCACCCTAGGCCTCGGTCTTTCAGGGACTGGAAGGGCACAGTGGCGGCTCCACTCCTCTCAGCAGGGCCCCTAAACATGACTGCCTTTAGGACCCCACAGAGGGTGTTCCAATGCAGGCAAGGTCATGGGGGAGGGGGCAGAAAGGTCCCCACATTTTATCTTTGCCCTGGGACTCACAAATTCTAAGACCAGCCCTGTCCAAATTCTAAGACCAGCCTCAGAATCCCTGTCCACCCTCACACTTCAGCTTCTGATTAGACCAGCAGTTGAATTCAGCAGCTCTCCACAGGCGGCGTTAACTTTTTAGTTCGGGGGCGGGGGGGTGGGGGACAGCTAAATCAGGAGCTGCTTAATGGTGTGAATTTAAGAATACTAATTGAGAGTAAGCACTGAATTCTTCTGTCCTGTAGGCAAATTGCAGTTCAAAGCACTAGAGACTAGGCAGCTTTAAACCCATGGTTTGTTTGGTTTTGGTTTTTGTCTATAGTTTTTCTCTGTTGTAATAAGTTAAACAGAAAGCATTATGAGGCATCTGATTTCTCTTGTTTTTTTGTTTTTTTAAAAAAGCTACACACCTCAGATCAGTTGCTCAGTGGGTACAAATTGGTACTGCTGTGTTAATGTCATTGAGTTATACCAGCTATGGGTTTGACTCCTTGTTTCTAAATGTCATTGGAATGCCACCTGAAAACAGCCATTGCAGGAAATGGATTAAGGGTGGATCCAGTGGAACAAACAGTGAAATGACAACAAAATGCAAGCTTTGCTACTAAAGCATTCATGCAGACTTGAGGGAATTCTTTGAAACCAGTGGGTAAGGAAAGCATTGAACCCTCTCTACTTGCATTATAAAAAAGCAGTTTTTGAAAAAAGAAAAAGGCTGGCCTGGAAGAGAGGGTTGGTGATTGGATCCCTGCTGGCCGAGGCTCCTGGAGCCTCCTCTCCCCACCTGTGACTACTCTTCTNATTGCCCATGAACTGTGCCCGGTGCTGCACCCCCAGCCAGGATGGATAGTCATGGCGGACCCAACTCAGGCTGGTATGCTGGCCTGGAATCAGACATAGTAGCCTGCTGTGGCTTGCTTTGGCTTGGTCTGTCGGGCTTTAGCCCGGGCTGTGACCTCAGAGTTTTCCGAGGTCATAGCCCAAGTTAGCTGTCAACATGGCCTGGGGAAATCCTGGGTCAACATCTGGCAGCGCCTGGACACACGTGCAGGTCAGGTCTGGGACAAAGTGGGCCACAGTGTACTATTGTGTATTGTCAGATCTGTTTTTAACCATAGAGTCCCAGAGTGGAAGGGAACTCAAGGATCATTTAGTCCAGCCTCCTGCACCACTGCAGAACCTGCCATACCCCAACTGTATACACAGAAAAATCTATCTAATATTAAGAAACAGACTGTTAAAAAATCAGCCACAAGTAGAGACCATGACCAACCAGAGCACACTGGTGCCTGAAATAACAGGGAGCAATTTTAGAAACAAATAGAAAGATCCAGGTGTCTCAAACAGGTGAACCACACCCACTCTGCAAGGGAAGGCCAAAAACCCTCACAGTCAGCTGCCAATCTGTCCAGAGGGAAAATTCCTCCCTGACCCCAAATATGGCAATCAGTTAGATCCTGAGCCTGTGTGCAGGCTCCACCAGCCAGACCCCTGATATACAGTTATAGTACCCAGGCTTCAGAATCCTCCCACAGTCCCGCCTCCAGCTGCAACCAACTTTGATGCTTCAGCAAGAAAGGGAAAAAAATGCATTCACAGGGTGGGAGGATTTCCTCCTGCAGCATCAGATAGAAAACACCTCACAACGTATGTGTCCTATATTTATCCAGCTCTTTTAAAACTGTTCAGATTCTTTGCTCCCACAAACACCCATTGGAGCCCATTCCAGTAGTTCACTGCTCTGACTGTTAAAAATGTTCTTCTAATTNTGCATATACACATTAAACAATAGTGGAGACAGGATTGAACCTTGCGGAATGTGAATATTATGATGTATGCTGAGGACCCCGTTATCTTTTCACAGACCCCCATAGGCCTCCAAAGGGCCTTAACCAGGTTTGCCCATTTATGTAGAGAAAATGAATTGAAAGTCAATTATAGTAAAACAAAAATCTTACCAGGAGGTTGGCGGCCTAAGAAATTTGCTTGGTACATTGATGGCCATAAATTATCCGTGGTTCCAACCTTTCAGTATTTGGGGTTGTTGTATTCGCAGTTTCTCCATTGGAACAATCACATAGCTAGTGCCAGATTAATTGCTGAACAATCCATTTCTGGTATAAAACATTTTCGTTCAGCATTTGCACGAAAATCAGTCAAGGCCACCCTGGAAGCTTTTGAGCGTAAAGTGGTATCCCAGCTGTTGTATGGTGGGGAAATTTGGGGGTATATCAACAATGATAAAATTAATATTTCTCAGAAGAAGTTCTTGAGTTTGCTGGGTGTTCCCCCATCAACACCAGCGCCATTTTTGAGGCTCGAATCCGGGTTGTCAAACTTGAGTACAAAGTGTACCATCCAGTTGTTTGGATATTGGTTTCTTATATTAGCTCAATCTCCTACCAGACTTTCCAAGATGGCCTATTTGGAAGATAGCAACAGGAGCTTGAACCAACATTCTCCATGTTTAAAATTCATTACCAACACCTTTAATATTATTGGCTTGGGATATTATGTTAAAGGTGGCCAAAGATTATTTAATCAAGGTGACAAGCTAAGGGCCTATACAAGACTCGAGGGTATTTCTCACCAAAATGATGTTGCGGCAACAAGTTATAGATCTATTGCTCTGTCTTATTGCCTGTGGAAAGTTGATTTGAGCCCTGAGAGGTATATGTCTCTGCCCCTGGACCATAGGCTGGTTCTGGCCTTGAGCATGCTCTCTATGGAGCAGATGTCTTCGGCCATAGTGGAAGGCAGGAGGTTGGAGATTCCTAGAATGGATAGACTCTGCGATTGTGGGGCAATGGTTCCTGAGGATTTAGTTCATTATGTTTTCAATTGTCCCTGCAACAACACAATGAGAAGTATATTTAACCCCTCTTGTTTCTAAACTTAAGCATTTGTCAAACATGGAAAAGTTGGTCTGGTTCTTGCTTCATCATGACTCAGTGGTAATCAAGAATGTGGTGCTCTGAGTGGTGATATTGGAATATTGTGTTACCCTTTTTAATATTCCATTCTTTGTATTTTATGTTTGTATTATAGGTATGATGGTAGATGTTTCTTTTATGTTTTATCATGTTGGAGCATGGCATTAGCCGATCTGAATAAAATGTATCTATCTATCTAGAAAAAAAGGGGAGGGAGAGATCATTCCTATTTTAAGCACCTAAGTAAAGGGAGATATGCCATAGTTTCCTGAAAACCTTGCCCTAGTATTCATAGTGGAGCTGAGAATTTTTGAAAAGCCAGCTCTTATCAAGGATAGCTGGGCTGCATTTACACATCTGGCCCCTGCTCTCTTTCACATTTGGGACTACTTCTCTTTCAAATGTGAGACGACTACTACTACTACTAC
>QEPC01014446.1:5119217-5154417 GCA_003113815.1 Sphenodon punctatus
GAACACGAACGTACAACCCGATGGCAAACGAACCGAACGGCCGAACACGAACGTACGACCTGCCCGAACAACCGAACACGAACGGCCGAACACGAACGGCCGAACCGAACGGGCGAACGCGAACGCGAGGCACGTCCGAACGGCCGAACACGAACACACGAACCGAACACGGCCGAACCGAACGGCCGAACGCGAACACACGAACCGATCGCGGCCGAACCGAACAGCCGAACACGAACCGCGATCTGTTCGCCCATGCCTAGTTATTTACCCTCTCAAATAGTACTAGAAGTAGGAAACACCCCATGAAATTAACATGCAGTAGATTTAAAACAAATTAAAAAAAAAGATTTTTCACTCAATGCTCAAATAAGTTGTGGAATTTGTTGCCAGAAGATGTGGTCAAGACCAGTCGTATAGTTGGGTTTGAAAAAGGATTGGACAAGTTTCTGAAAGATAGGTCCATTAGCAGCTATTAGTTGGGTAGGTTTGGGGAAACATAACCTCTTACTGTTGGGAGTGAACAACAGGGAACAGATTATCCCATTGTGACCTGGTGGGTACTTTTCCCAAGCAATTGAGATTGGCCACTGTCAAAGACAGGCGCTGGGCTCGGTGGCCCATTGGTCTGAGCCAGTATTGCACTACTTATGCTCTTATTGCAGTAATGGAGGTTTCCTACATTTAGCTGTTTTGGTATTTGTTAGCTGATTCGGACAGTCTTTGAGGCACTAATGTCATTTATGGTAGCTTGTTCGGATCTAGGTGAACACCCAGTGAACGGATGATCCTAAGCCAATCCCCTGCAATAGCTCCTGGGTCACGGGTGGCTCTGTGCTTGTCACTTCATTCAGAGAATATACAGTGTATATTAGGCCAAGTCCACATTCTGTGGTTTATGTATCTCTCCTCTGTCCTCTTGATGGTCCCATTTCTACATTAGTAGTAGGAAACAACACCGTTACGTGGTTGTAGCTGAGTTACTCGACAGAACCTGAACAGCTTTTTGAAAAATATAGTTTCAGATTTTCCTGGAAAAGAAGATTCATTTTGTGTTGGCAGTTTAGTTTGGGCCTAAGGTAGTCTCTCGCTTTTGATCTGTTATATACTGGTCCCCATGCAGCATGCACACACTTTGCACAGATCCCTGTTATGGGGACTATGGTGCACACACACACACACAACACATGTATGGGGATGGATTGGCCCCACTGACAATGATGGCTCTGTGAAGGCCTTACTTTTTCTTGATCTGACTGGGATTATCAAATGTGGTTATTATTGCATATTCCAGAAGTGGGCAACATGCAGCTCTTTGGCCCCATTGTGATAAATGAATGCAGCTCTCAAGATTAGGAAACTTTGCCTACCCCTAGTATATCCCATGTATATTTTCCAAATATTGAAGTCCCACTATGTACAAAGCTTTGTCCCCTTTATTTCTTCTGATGCAGTATCACATCTTCTCATTACGGGCTTATTGTATCTTGTCCGATTCCATTAAAGTACAGTCCCTCATAGTGGAAGCACACATGATTGTTCTGCAAACATACATCTCTCTAAAAGAAAGTATTTTTATGAGTACTGTACAAGCCATGCATATTTGAAGATCTCCTCTGGGTTAGCATGTACCCGGGCAGTTACAGGGATAACAAATTCATTTCTTTTATAAATGACCACACTTACTCAGGTGATTTTGGTGTGTGTTTTTTGTTTTGTTTTTTACTATAGTGCAAGTTCCAGGGCCGGTAGAAAACCTGTGGGCCGTATCTACCTCACCTACCTCAATTCTTATTTCCTGGGAACCCCCCGCCTATGCAAATGGTCCAGTCCAAGGTTATAGACTGTTCTGCACGGAGACAGCTACTGGAAAAGAACAGGTGAGCAAGTACATAGGGCTGGATTGCCCAAGTTCAGCTAATGGGGAGGCTGAGCTTTTGCTGTAAGGCATACTAGTGACTGTGAATATCTGCTCAGGCATTTTAGACCTCTGGATAATGTAACTTGGTACTTTATTGGCATATAAGAAAACGTTTTCTCTGCTGTCTATGCTTTTAAGGGTTGGGGAGGAAGTATGGGACAATGGACTCTGCCTGGAGTGAGGGTTGTTGGGTTTTGGTGGGAAGAGGGGAGGTTTATATGCTGACACCTCTGTGAGGGGGGCTGGTTGCGGGGGGGGGGGGTAAGGGTAGGATTACCATACCTCCCTTTAAAAGAGGATGCTTATGAAAAATACATTGTGCAGGGCTGCATTGGTTCCAGTGCAGCCCTGTACCATGTATTTTTCATAACTGTCCTCTTTTAAAGGTTAGGTATGGTAATCCTAGTTAAGGGTTATGTACTGACCCCTCCATGAGAGGGGGGCTGGTTGCAGGGGAAGGTAAGGTTTAACCTCACTATAAGCGCGGGGTGTGTGTGGGTTGGTTGCATGGGGAGGTTAAGGGTTTTGTACTGATCTCTCTGTGAGAGGGGAAATTTGGGGGGAGGATGAGTTTTTTATGCGTGGGTGGAATATAAGACTGTCATTTTTATTTTATTTTATTTTATTTTATTTTATTAGCTTTGTGCAATGTTTAATTGGCTGTTAGTTGTTTTGGTTTTTACTTTTTTATTTCTTTGTGATTATTATTTTTTTGTTGTAGCTGCTCTAAATCCTTTGGAAGAAGAGCAGGATTTAAATTAATAATAACTAATAGATTGAAGGAGTTCGATCTTTTGCATAAGAGCCTGGTAAATGTGCACTGAAAGTGTTTAGGATGCTGTAGGGAATAGGATATTGATGCAGATCTGAACTGTGGGAATCTTCACTTGCAGCTAGTTGGATATTATGCAGGTCTTTGTACTTTAACATATGGAGGACCCAATTTGCCTTCTGATGACACTGATAACAAAGGACAACTTTATGAAGTAAAAGGTCCCATTTGTTAGTTTTACAGTTAACTTCACTGCCAATGGATCAAGACCAATAAGCCTACAATGTGGATATGTCAGAGAGGAAATCAGACCCTTCATGCACTTACCATTCTTACTTGTCTGCTAGTAACATTAAGACCTTCATACGTTTTTTCAGATTTTCCTGGAGCACAACGTCTCTGTTAGATTTTTCATAAATCTCATGGGATTAAGGAAAGTGGTGCAAATAGGATGCCAGTAGAATGTAACCATACATCATCATCATCATCATCATCATCATCATCATTATTATTCACACACTGGCCCTCTTTGTCCCACAGACCTGTTTGCATGTCTGTTTTTGCACCGCCAGATATTGTCCCAGAATTGTCCCAGGCCGTGTTGTCAGCTAGGAAACCCCTAAAGCAGGCCAGAGCAGACTAGCAGGCCCGGATCGGGGCCCACCATGGCTGGCTGTCATGGCTAGCCTTCGTGGCTTGCAATCATTGGCCTCCATAGCTACCCATCATGGTGGAGGGTGGGGGTTGGGAGAGGCACGGGGACAGGTACTGCCACCCGCACATTTATTGTGGCCCTCCCCTTCCCTGCCACACGGGTGGCAGGACGGTAGCCGGACTGCAGAATTGTGTGGTCACTGCCCTTACATGGCCCGGTCTATGTTTCCTGCAGGTTTCTGGCCCGGACTAGGTTGTAAAAGTGGCACTCTACCATCTCATGTGTTTTTACACAGTGTAACAGGGCAGAGTCCCTTTGGACCACTGGCACTTTAAGGAGGTGCATCTTAGGGCTGGTAAGAAGGGGTAATTTCAATTGTTACGCCACCACGGTCAATCACGGTGAATCCCCTCGTGGTGATTGTGGCGGCGTAATGTCTGTTGGGCCAAAAAGAGATTCCCGCCAGATGTTCACCCCTGACGGGAATCCTTTTGACCACGCTTCCAGCCCTCTAACCACCCGGAGCTCTGGAAGCATGGTCAAAGAGATTCCCGCCGTGGGTGAACAGCCGGTGGGAATCTCTTTTTGGCCAAACAGACGTGACATTACCAAGGTTCATCACAGGGATATTCACCGTGATTTACCATGGTAACATCACATCTGTTACCGCCTCATGACCCAGAATTGGCAGACGGTACCGCTGCTGATTCCAGGCCATAGCCAATTCCCCGGGGGGCACAGAGGCCAGATTGGCCGCTGCACCCACCCGTCTCCTGGAAGGAGGGCAGGGGAGTGGGGGGGGCGGGGCTGTGTGGCCGCATGTTGTGCCGCCCCGCCCCGCCCCCTCCCCTGATCCTCCTCCAGAATCAGCCAGCACGTTGGTTGACAGACCAGCCGAATTCCGGAGGGGGATTAAAAGGGGATTCTGTGCTGGGGCCAAAGGGCGGCCCGGCACATCTGAAATCACCCAAGGTTAATATCGGGGGGTAATTGGTTCAGCTGTGTGAAGGGTGTGGCTGGGCCAACGCTGGGAAGGGAGATACAAATAACCAAGAGCTGAGAGAGAGAGAGCTCACAGAGGCGGGACTCATAGGGCTGAAACTTGATATCCATTTTCTTGCAATCCTCGCCAAGAATCCTGGTTCCTCTTCACTCATTTTTGTGAGAATTGATAATCAAGAAAATCCCAGCTCTTGACACTTTCTCAGTCGGGATTTTTTCTCAATATACCATTTACCATTACTGTTTACCATGTGCGTCCCAGTAATGTTCAGTAAGTAACTTTTATTGTTTGGCCACTGGCCGTAAGAAAGTTCAGTAATACAAAAAGGAAAATACCAAACACAAACATTATAATACACCAATAAAAACATAACAGCAATATATGCAGAAATTAAAAAAATTAATTAACCCTTCAGGGAATATGAGAGCAACATTTGTCCCCTGCCTAAATAATGCGTACATGCCAACATCATTAGGTCATAAATAAACATATAGAGCAAGAAACATCAGAGCAAAACATTGGTCAGAACCATAAAGACCAAACCTTCAGATACCTAAATGGAATAATTTTTGGATCGTAATACCGAGATACAGAATTTGGCCACATATTTAGAATCTTCAGTGTTCTGGCAGCTCAGTAGTCTGAGCAGCAACACTTCTGTGGGGAGGCCAACATATCTTTCCAGAAGAGCACCCAGAAAACGCCTTCTGGCCTAGGGCTGATGCGGCAGCAGCTTTTACCGCGCCGCGATTCCGTTCCGCTATTTCGGAATTGCCCGCGCCACACCGTGACATTTCTGCGGATATTCCGCTAATTCCGCCGGAATTCTGCAAATCGCGGAATTGCGGAAAAATCGCGGAAATCGCGGAAAACCACTATTCCGCGATTTTGGGGCGCTGGCGGAATTGCGGAAATAGCGAAAATGTCATGTTTCCACGATTCCACTAAGTTGCGGAATTAAATAAGCGGAACCGCGGAATGAAACCGCGGAATGAAAGCCTCTGCCATGCCATTCCACTAATTGCGGAAACACTGTTTCCGCCGGAAATAGCTACCGCTGCGATATTCCGCTACAGCCCTATTCTGGCCTTGGTATGCTGGGAACAGAAGAAGAATATATGGGATCTATCTTCAACTTCCAAGTTGTTACAGCTCAAGCAATACTGGTGCTCCCGAGGGATGCCATTGAACCTTCATACAGACATGACTGAAGGAAAGACATTAAGCCGGAATAAAATCAGAGATTTCCCAAGTCGTCAGTCCTCCCAATTGAGAAGGAAATTTGTTTGGCCTATGGGTATCTTGATTTGAATATAATCAAAGGAAATCTTTTGCACATGCATGGCCGCCTCTTCACTCTGCAATTCCTGGTCCTTAAGCCTCCTTGTGACTAAGGAAATAGCCATCTTGGGGCCCAAGGGGAGGAGGGATTCCCTAGAGAAGCCCAGCTTTTTAATTTCCACCTCCACCGACTGGGCCCAAGGCTTGAATGATTCAGTAATGTGCATGTGCCACAACTGTGCTGGCCAATTTGTGTATGCACATTACTAGGAAGAACGTAGTAAATAGGAATGATAGGTATATTGAGAAAAATTCTTGACTGAGATATTGAACCATTATCAAGATTTTCCCAAGATCTTGGTAACGGTTCTTGATTCTCACAATTTTTTTTGTGAGAGAGAAATTGATTCTTGTTTCAGCCCTAAAGCTGAAAATCAGGAACTGATGGGAGGAGACAGAAGCTGAGGCAAATCTCTGTCTCCTGGCAAAATAGTCTCCGAGGGTGGTGCCCAAGCGGTTTGGCTGGGTTTCAGAGGGAACATGTCTGTCCCAGAGAACCCAGAGGATTGTGGAGTCTGGACAAGGGGACTCTGGCCTGAGGAAGATGTGTGCCAGGCCAGAAGGTAACTTTATTTATAGATAAGACTTTGTGAAGAACTAAGGATGATTGAAGCTAATTCCCTGTTGAGAGTGACTTTTGGGGCCCAAATTCTGCCAGGACTTACTTCAGGTGAGCCCGGCTCTGCCCCACAGAAATTTGAAATACAGTAAGCTAATAAGGAAATTATCTCTATTTGTCCCAAGTAAAAAGTATAAACCAAATAGATGTTGTATTAACATGCTTACGTCACATACATATAATAAAATGTCTCTGCTGCAAGATCCCACATAATTAAGTGGTTCTGATCCTCTCGCTATATCTCCCCAGTACAAATGAGGGGTGGGGAGAGGAGCTCTGCAGGAGTTAGTAAAAGAGGTGATGTAGAAGAAATGTTATTTGAACAGGGATTTAGAGGAGAACAGTGTTATCAGTAAGATTATCTTGTTCCTGTTTTTTTTCTAGATTAATTTATCATAATTTACAAAGGCATCCTATATCCCAACCCATATTTGTCTTCATTCTGATAAACATCTTTATCGTCTCCATTCCACATAATCTCTTTGCATTATCTTCCTTCATTTTACTCTGCTCATTTCTTTTAACATCTCATTCTTATTTATTTATTTATTTGTTTGTTCATTTGTTTTTTCTTTTACTTTCTTCTTTTCTCTGTCAACTTCTTTTGTGAGTGGGAGCTTAAAGTATGGAGGTTTCTATTGCATTTAGACAAAAACAACTAAACTAAGCGTCAACACACCAAAATCAGCTGTGCCTTGAAAGGTGTTTAAGATCATGGTGTCTACTGAGAACTGAGCTGCAACAAGAAATTATTTGCTACAAATTACCTTTCCCACGGCTCAGCTAAGGAGTTGACTCTACCTCTTAGATAGTGGAGGACTATTCTCTGCTTTAACCCTTCCACATAGTAACAGTTTCTGATTTTTCTGTGCCCAGAATATAGAGGTTGATGGACTCTCCTACAAGCTGGAAGGGCTGAAGAAATTCACAGAATACACCCTGCGCTTCCTGGCTTATAATCGCTATGGACCTGGAGTATCCACTGAAGATCTGGTAGTCATGACACTTTCTGATGGTAAGCTACAACCAGACATGCTAGAATGAACAGTGTAAGGAGGAGGAAATGTACATTTTGTCAATTACACACCTAGATTACTGTTGCTTGAAGTTTTCTCCTGGACACTGCAAAAGGCAGCTCAAGAGTTCCTTCCACTGTCTACTCAGTTCCATTCAATGGTGGGTTGGCAAGCAAGCAGTGAAGAGAGCATCTCTGGGGCTTTTTTCAGAGATTGATATAGTAGTTCTAGTGTCTTTTGTAATGGGGCTTCATGCGGTGTCTGGGATTTTAAATTCTGTGACCACTTCATTTCATTATTTCTAGTTTTGTATAAGGGTTTCTCCCTATTTTCCCCCAGAGATATGCACAAATAATGTTTTGTTTCATTGTTTTTTTAGCCAAAAATCTTTCATGGAAAATATACTATTATATCTCCTCATTGGGAGAAATCTTTCATATTATGGACACTATAGCAGAAAGTGCCTCTGTTTCATTTTCTCCACCATCTTGGTGGTTACATAGCCATTTCTCCCTTATGGGCCAATCCAAGGATAGCACGCACACCTAGTGGACCCCACATGCTTACCAAGTGCAGGATGTGTGAGGACCAACTGCATGGTATGTGCTTGCAATCTGCACTTGGTGCGTTCACAGTAGGGATGTGTGAACAGAATGCAGTTCGGATGTTAGGTCCAGAAACTTAGTTCGGGTTCATTCATTTGGTCCCATGGAGTTTGGACCTCCCTGAACACTCTGAAAGTTCGGCGTGACAGAGGCTTGGGGCACTCCAGGGGTGCCTGTGGGGGCATGAAAGGCTGTCAGAGACACAGCAGCAGCGGAGACAGGAAAGGCTTGGGGTTCGCACCCCAGGTTGTCCAGGCAGGCAGGCTCAGTGCTTGGCCCCTTGGGGTGCCCATGGCGCCATGGCTGGCCATCTGAGACTCAGCAGCAGCAGCAGAGGCTGGGAAGGCTTGGGGCTTGGTGGCTGGCCTGGCACCCCTACTTGGCCGGGCATTGCAAGCTGCCAGGCATCGGTGGAGCAGCGGCAGACATTGGATTCCCTAGTAGCAGACCCCATGGCACAGAAGTGGCAGCAACAGCAGACAGGCAACGTGGCATGAGCAGCAGAAGCCAGGCTGAGGCAGGGTTCGAGGTTGGCAACCAGGGTGGGCAGACAGGCAGCGTGGCATGAGAGGCAGTAGGGAAGACAGGCTGGGACTTTGGTACTCAAATAGGCTGGTGAAGACTGTGCAGCGCGAGAGAGATCCAGTCAGATAGGCGGCAAAGGTTGTCTAACCGTCGAGAGAGAGAGAGGGTACCAGGCATTGGGAGGAAGTGACAGCACCTCAGCAGCAGCAGCCCAGATTGAGGAGGATCCCCGTCCCAAGACTTCCTCTGGCATGGGATGGCGTGTGCTACTGCACCATCAATCCATGTCCAAGGGCAGCTCAGGGAATCCCAGCAGCGGAAGGCTGACCTTGATGAAAAGCAACTGCTCCACCAACTTGGCCCCCAATCTCAGGCGGTGTGGTGAGCAAATGTCTCCTGCCATAGAAAACACCCGCTCTGGGGTGAGTCTCTGGGGATACTCGCTGGTAGGCAGGACAACAGAGTCTTGCGCACTTTGGACAGGGCCGGCCACAGATCCCTGTGTCACCACCATGTTCTGCCCCTCCCATCAATGCTGTCAGATGTGCAGCAGCAGCAGCCAGTTGAGACCCAGAAGCATCAGTGCACCATGGAGGAGCTGGGGTGGGGGCAGCTGCCAAATCCACCAGCAGTTGCAGGACGTGGAGGGCGGCATGACTTTCAACTGAAAGCCACGCACATGTTGGTGGAAATGATCACTCTCAATGGGCAGCCCTACTCGGTGGTTGGGGACATGGGGTTTGGGAACCTGATTGACTTCCTCCCCTCCCCCAGTTTAAGCTGCCCTCATGCACCACCCTGAGTTCGCAGGTGGTGCCAGCTTTGTACCCGGCTTTAAAGGAGCGGGTGAGGGAGCAGCTGTCAGGGGCTGGTGGTGCCACCGTCCACTTCACCACCGACCAGTGGTTGAGTAGGAACGCGCAGCACACCTACCTGACAGTGACGGTGCACTGGTGGCAGGACCTAGAGGCAGCGTTTGACAGTGACAGGAGGGTTCCCAAATCAGGGTATAGGTGGGCCCTGCTTCAGGCAGAAGTCATGGATGTCCCCCACACTTCTCAGAACATCGAGGCAGCCCTGACTGCCATGGTGAGGGAGTGGGTCACACCAGGTGCGCCCTTCACCAAGGGGTGCGTGGTGACGGACAACGCGGCCAACATTCTAAGGGCAGTCCACAAAGGAGGCTTCACCAGCATCCCTTGCACCGCACACACCCTTCACCTGGTGGTCAGCGATGCTCTGGGCTTGGGGGAGAAGGGGATTGGGGCAGGCACCCTTAGCTCCCTGATCGAGGCGGGGGGGGGGCGGAAATCTGGCCGGTTTCTTTAACTGGAGCATGAAGGGCAGCGACCTACTCTGGGTGAAGCAGGCAGAGCAATGCTCCCCAGTGCACCAGCTGGTGCAGGATGTGTCCACCAGGTGGAATTCCACATTCCTGATGCTCGAACAGCTTCTCGAGCCCTGCATCAGGTTCAACTGGTGATGGACAGCGGGGCACCGCCAGGGTACAATGGGGAAGAATGGGAGATCCTGGCTCACACGGTCTTTGTTCTGACACCATTCTTGGACATGACGGAGACCATCAGATCTTCCACGGCCACCATCAACCAGGTGACCCCTCTGGTCCAGAGTCTCTTGAGAAGGCTGGATGAGATTATCCAGGGGCGGGATTGTGGCCCTCAGGGCAAGAAGTTGGCATCTGAGGCAGTTGCCCTGGCACAGCAGCTGAAGGCGCGGTTTGATGAGCTCCTGCAGTGGGAGGAATATGTGTTGGCAACCATGCTGGACCCCAGGGTCAAGGGCAGTGTGGCACGCCAGACACTGTTCTCTGGCCACTGGAAGGGAGAGCTGGTGGAGAAGGTCTGGCAGGCAGAGAGGGAAGGCTCTGGAGAGTGCGCAGCAGCAGGATACCCCTGGGGATGGTGGGAGTGGGAACAGCCACCCCTTTCAGCTGATGGGGTCTATCCCTGCCCCCAGTCCTAGCAGTAGCAGCACCAGCAACAGGCTGAGCAGCAGCAACACCCTTGTTGCTTCTGGATGACGTGGACAGCCCTCCCTGCCTGGAATGTAGGCCCCAGAACACTAATGGTGGGTCCTGGGGATGGAGTGGCTGCTTCTTGATGCGCTGGAATGACAGCTCCCTGTGAGCGGCATGATGGCCCCAGAACCCTGACGGTGGGTCCTGGGACTAGAGTGGCAGCTTCTGGATGAAATGGATGGACAGCCCTCCCTGCCTGGAAGGTAGACCCCATAACCCTGATGGTGGGCCCTGGGGATGGAGTGGCTGCTTCCTGATACGATGTAATGACAGCTCCCTGTGATCAGAATGACGGCCCCAGAACCGTGATGATGGGTCCTGGGACTAGAGTGGCAGCTTCTGGATGACGTGGATGGACAACCCTGAACGTAGGCCCCAGAACCCTGACGGTGGATCCTGTAACTAGAGTGGCAGCTTCTGGATGACATGGATGGACAACCCTCCATGCCTGGAACATAGGCCCCAGAACCCTGATGGTGGGTCCTGGGGCTGGAGTGGCTGGATGTTTCTTGATGTGGTGGAATGACGGCTCCCCTTGAGCGCAATGACGGCCCCAGAAACCTGATCATGTGTCCTGGGGCTGGAGTGGCTGCTGCTTTATGCGGTGGAATGGCTGCTCCCCGTGAGCGGAATGACAGCCCCAGAACCCTGACTGTGGGTCCTGCGACAGGAGTGGCTGCTTCTGGATGAAGTGAATGGAGTGGACAGCCCTCCCTGCCTGGAACGTAGGCCCCATAATTCTGACGGTGGGTCCTGGGGCTGGAGTATCTGGCACCCCTACTTGGCCAGGCATTGCAGCCTGACTGGCATCAGTGGAGCAGTGGCAGAGGCCCGGCCAGGGCTTGGTGGCTGGCACCCCTACTTGGCTGGGAGTGGCTGACTGTTTCTTGATGCGGTGGAATGACGGCTCCCCATGAGCGAAATGACAGCCCCAGAACCCTGATGGTTGGTCCTGGGGCTGGAGTGCCAGTTTCTGGATGGCATGGAATTATATCTCCCCTTGACTGTAACGTAGGCCCCAGGACCCTGATGGTTGGTCCTGGGGCTAGAGTGGCAACTTCTGGATGATGTGGAATGATGGCTCCCCTTGACTGTAATGTAGGCCCCAGAACCCTGATGGTGGGTCCTGGGGTTGGAGTGCCTGGCACCCCTACTCGGCCAGGCGTTGTAGGCTGGCAGGCCTCCAGTTCTGCTTGCTCACTCTATGCTGGGTTCTCCTGTTCTAGTCACCATCACAGCCGGGTGTTGCAGGCTGCCGGGCATCGGCAGAGCAGCAGCAGAAGTCCGACCAGGACTTGATGGCTTGCATCCCTACTTGGTCGAGCATTGTAGACTGGCTGGCATCGGTCGAGCAGTGACAGAGGCCAGGCAAGAACTCTGTGGCTGGCACCCTTACTTGGCCAGGCGTTGCAGCCTGGCATCGTACTGGACTGACCTCAAGAAGCTCTACTGCAAATTAGACAAGCCTAGCCTGGTGGTGAAAATTGTGGACACCCAGCCCCCGCCCGCCGGCGCACTCATCCTAGCTATGTCTGTCTACAAGAAGGAGGAGCAAATGGCTGAAGTGTAGTACCACCAGCAGCAGCAGATATTGGATTGCCAGGGCACAGTAACTGCAGCTGGCACCCCTGCTTCTCCAGGCATTGCAGCCTGGCTGGCATCGGTGGAGAAGCAGCAGAGGTCCGGCCAGGGCTCGGTGGCTGACACCCCTATTTGGCCGCACGTTGCAGGATAGCTGGAATCAGTGGAGCATTTACAGACAATGAAGTGGAACGACAGCCCTCCCTGCCTGTAACATAGGTCCCAGAACCCTGACGGTGGGCCCTGGGGCTGGTGAGGCTGGCTGTTTCTTGATGCAGTGGAATGACGGCTTCCTGTGAGTGGAATGATGGCCCCAGAACACTGATGGTGGGACCTGGGGCTGGAGTGGCTGCTTCTTGATGCTGGGTATAACTCCTAAATCTAATCTAATCTAATCTAATCTAATCTAATCTAAATACATGAAAGTGTGGAGGTAAATTTCTTTATTTTATTTATTTCTTAGCATTTTTACTAACCAACATCACTTTTAAAAAAAAGTTAAAAACCAACCCCCTCCTATCCTCCAATTCCCCACCCCACCAATCTCCCCCATTTACCCCTCCCCTCCAAAGGCCTGGGCGAACAGTCAATTCTCGCATGCCCGCCGAAAGGCAAGCAGACCCGGGGCCAATGTGTGGAAATGGGTGAAATAGGAGGAGGATGGCAATGGATTGGCAGGAACTCAAACTGCTGGGAGAGCGAGAGTTCTAAAAATGCCTGCTGACAGGATGAGTGGCTAGCTCAGAAGAAATTGGAAGGACGGAGGGCAATGACTTTTGTTACTTGCTGCGCCTGCCTTACCACAAGCCCCATTGGCTCTGTGCAGACTGCGAAGCCAGTGGTCTGGGGAAAAGTGGCATGGTGATTGGGCAGGCTGGCTGCTAGTCCAAGCCTCTCCAGTCCTGGCACCAGGAAGTCTGCTCCTCAACTGCCCCCCCCCCCGGGCCTGCCAGCCAGGTTTTTCCCGCCCGAACGCGCCTGAACTCATCCGAACACGACCAAACTGTTCAGGGGTTTTGGTGTTCAGTTGAGATGTCCAGTTCGAGCGTCTGAACTGGCTGAGTTTGGGCTGAACTCCGGACGTACGAACTGCGTTCGCACATCCCTAGTTCACGGGCCTTGGACTGAACCCTTAGTTTGCACCTTTCTCCTTTTCTTTACATCCTCAGAGAATGTTGGATTAATTTTTATTTTGAGGCACCTAACACTAAATATTGCTGCATTTTTTCCCATGTTATTCCTGGTGATATCAGGGCGTCTTCATTTCAGACCTTTATAAACCAAGAACAAGTCAATCCCAAAGTAAAAGGTCAACTTTGTTACACTGGTGTGATACCAACGTGAGTGTTAGAGGAATTGGGCCCAAGGGATTTTTCTGTGTACAGTGGTCTTTGCTGGTGGTTCTTTGATTGCTTCTCTGAGTACATTTTTTATTACTAGATTTTTCTTACTTTTACATACTGAGAGTGTTGGAAGAACAGGAATAGGAAGCACTCTGAAACTAAAAATGCAAAAAATATTTTAATGGATACTCTAATTGGGAGTTAAAGTTGAGAGGAGTTGAAAAGGGAAGATTTATTTATTATTTATATAGCACCAGCAATATACCAGGTGCAGTACAATCAATAGTTATAGATGACAGTGAAGAAGCAGCACAAGATATTCAGCTGGTATAAATTGGTGACCTTTTAGTGACCTCAATGAAGCTACACCAATTTCTACAACCTCCTACTCAAGCCCAGAAAGAGGGTGGACCTTGAAAAAATCTTGGGTATTTTCAGACATTACGGGATTGCTGGTCACCACACGGAATCACAGTGGATCCCGTGTGGTGGCAGCGATCGCGGTAATGTCTGTTTGATCCCCGCTAGATGTTCACCATGGTGAATTCCTGGTGGAGTTCAAAGCTAACCATCGTTCTGGAGGTGAGGCCGGCCTCACCTCCAGAACTATGGTTGGGTTGGCCACGATCTGGGATGGGGCTGGCAATGGCCATGATGAACGTCTGTTTGCCTGCCCCGTCCTGGAATCAGGTCCCAACCACGGGATGGGATCAGGCACAGCGGCCTGATTGGCCACTGCGTCCACCTGTCTCCCTGAGGGCAGGCGGCCAGGGATGCGTGGGGGGGCGGGGCTGAGCGGCCGCATGTCATGCCACACAGCCCCGCCCTTCCAAGATTCCCCTCTGCGATCAGGCCAGCACGTCTGATGGACGGCCGGTCTGATCACGGACCGGGATCCGAGATGGATCCCGGTCCTGGGTTCAGCGGGGCGAGCCGAAAGGCCCATCACGTCTGAAATCACCCGTTGTTAGTAGTTGTTGTTATCTGATGTTACAAGACAAAGTCTGGGTTTTTTTCCTCAACAACAGATGTTGGGTTTTTCTCCCCTTTCTTCCTGTAGCCTCAAAGTTGTCTGTGGCTGGAGATGGGACTGTCGGCATTCTGAGGCTTGGGTACTATATTGTATATCAGGTAGCTTGCTGGTGGGGCCTTCGTGCACGCTCAGGGTCTAACTGGTCACCATATTTAGGGTCAGGAAGGATTTTTTCCTCTGGGCAGATTGGCTGTTGACTTGGAGGGTTTTTTGCCTTCCCCTGCAGCATGGATGTGGATCGCCTGTTTAGGACATCGGGATCCTTCTTTTTCTAAAATTATTTCCTGTTATTGCAGGCATCGATGTGATCTGGTTGGTCCCAGTTTCTACTTGTAGCTATTGGTGGGATTTCTCTGTGTGGATGGTTGGGATGTGGCAGGTCCTGCAGTGGTGTAGGGGGCTGGACTAGGTGACCCATGACTTCCCTTCCAGCCTTGTGATTCTGACTCTATTCTCCTGCAGATCCTGCAGTGATGTAGGGCCTAGCTAGATGGTTCTTGAGGTCCCTTCCAGCCTTGTGACGCTATGACTCTATTGTTTTTTCATCGAAAAGCACCCTTGTTTCTTTCTCTTTTATTTTGATGTGCATGGGGGTGTGGTGGAATTTGGGTTGGGGGTTATGGGGCAGAATTCTGGACAAGGAAGAAGGGGGAAGACAAAACAGTGCCCAGTTTTAAGCTTTGAGGATGGAGAAGAGTGCTAGCTGTGAGATGGATGGGTAGAAGGATGAGTGAGTCGGGTGCATGAGAAGAAAAGTGAAAGAAGATGAAGGACGGTTGGTTAAGCTAAAAGGAAGAAAGGTTTTGCAATATGCCCATTGGAAAAGATGGCCTCTGATCCTGACACTCCTCTCAATAGTAGATGAGATTGAAGGAAGTAATGAAAATGTAGGAATACTGAAGGGATAACATCAAGTATTGGAAGAATATAGAAACTGAGTTGTTCAGTGGAAAGAAACCGGTCGGGAATTCTACTGTTTTTAAGACCAAAAAGATGTATGGATGGATTTCAAATCTGGCATAGACAAAGATAGTAGAGTTTTAAATGTATCCATTTACATGTTTTAATTTACATTTGTTCTCAACATGCCTCCTTTTCTAAGTCTAGTCGCTGTCAATGGTAGAACAAAGTATGGAAATAAGTAAAGAGAGATCCTTGTTCAAGTTCTACACTGTTGTTTTTAAAATCTTCTCCTTATGAAAAAGCCCCAATAATGTTTTCTTAGAGTGACATTCTTGTAAACGGAAACCTTTTATACCATTACCTGCAGTATCATTTATAAAGTACATTTGTGACATTGCCAACTTGTTGGAGTACCAACTTTCTATTATTTTACAGTTGATACCTCTGCAATATATTTTCAAGAGCTACTTATGCCTATCCATCTAATTCAGTGGAATCAGTAGAATGGATCTCAGCAGAATAAATTACTTCACACTTATAATTATGAAACAAAAGAAAAACAAGTGAAAATGAATATTTTACATAATGTATGTAGATTTAATTCACTTCACGAAGTGTAGTACTGTGGCCCTGTGCTCCACTTTAGTTTTAAATGTCATCATAACTGAGAAAGGGAGAGGCTGTTATTCATGAGTTTAAAAATTCTTCTTAATCACTTTAGAAGAATTTGTCTTCAGTTCTTAGTGCACAAATGTTAGTGAAGAGAATGTTTTTGTGACTCTGTACCAGTAAGCACTGGAAGAGAAAATAGCCTACAATATCTCTGTACTGGGAATCTGGAAAAAGAGCATCCATTTATTTTGGTGTAAAATGGGATGCTGGCCTGAAATGAAATCTACTGACGACAGCTTTATATTAGTTTCCAGGTATGTACAAGATGCAAGTTGGTTCATGCTAACCTTCCAAATTCTATGAGAGTCAGTGTGGTATAGTGGATAAGATTCTAGAGTTGGACCTGGGAGACCAGGGTTTGAATCTCACCTTAGCCAATGAACTCAGTGGACTTGGACAAATCACAACCTCTCAGCCTCAGTTCTCCATTTGTAAACAGGGAATATATGTGTGTGTGTTCCCCTCATCGCTGTCCATTTTGGGCCGTTTTTACATGGACGCCCCCCACCCCGCTGGGTGTGCAGGTGGAAGTGCAGTGGGGCATACATCCATGTAAACACCATGGTGTTGGGCGGGGATTGGTGTGTGCCCATGGAAACCCCATGGGCAGTGGGTGGAGGTGCGTACGTGCTCTTATGCAACACCCACCTCCCCCCATCACCCACTCACAGAGCTATACGGCAAACTGGAGGATGGTCTGTGGGTGGAGGTGGGTGTGCACCCGTGGGAAAGGCTGCACACCCACCCCACCCACTGCGGCCACACACCCATCCCCCCACCCATGCAGACCGTTTAAAAATGGCCTTAGATTATAATCACACTGGGAAAGGAACATGTCTGAAAATTTGTGACTAAAGCATTGCATGTACCTAGTAGAACTATAGAAATAATAAAGTAGTAGTAGTAGACTTTTGTTGAGGAGGCTCAGTCGCTGAAACTTACAAAACTCCTTTGCCCTATACCATGCTCCTAAAAATTTCAATCCTTCACTTCCACCAGCTGACATAAAGGAAGAGCCAGATATCACAGAAGTATGATGTGGTATAAATGATTAGGAGCTGGAACAAATTCAGCATTGGTTAGTGTGGTAAAGAGTACAGCTGAACCGAATACTACTTCTGGGTATTTGGACCGATTTCAAAGTTCTGAATAGACAGTCCGAGCACTTGGAGGCAATTTGGTGTTCTTGCCAAAGCTTCGGACTTCAGAGACCAAAGCACAGAATGTTGGAAAATTTCGGAAATTTCAGAAAAATTTGGTGCCACCTTGGCACCTCAGCAGATGTTGGCATGTGCAGCAGCTACAGCCGTTTAATTGCCTAGCCAATCAGGGTGTGCACAATGTGCACAATAACACATCCACCCTATCCTCCCTGCCCCTTCCCCATAATTTCCTAGCCAATCAGGGTGCACAACACTTTGCAGCTCTTTCTCCCTCCTCCTCACCCCATACAGTATATAAGGGGCTGCAATGCAGTAGTCTCTTTGTGGTGTGGGAGGGAGAGGGAAAGAGTGGAGGATCTGAGGAGAAACTGTTATATATATATATATATATCACATACACACACATATTACACACACACTTGGGGAGCGATACATAGGATGGAAACTAGGAGGGAATAGAACGGGTGTATGTAGATAGATAGATAGATAGATAGATAGATACTATAGTAATGCTTAGGTTTATAAATTAGATAGGAATTAGGATTGGATTTCTTGTTAGTAGGACATATAGTTATAGGATATCATTATATATAGTTATAGTTTAGGAAAAGAATAATAATAATAATAATATTTCTAGTTTAGGATATAGGAGTAGGGTATCTATACATATCTCTCTCTCTCTCTCTCTCTCTCTCTATATATATATATATATAGAGAGAGAGAGAGAGAGCCAGGGTTAGGTTAGACTAGGCATCATGTCAGAGGAGGAGACGAGGGCAGTGGAGGAGTCTGAGGCAGAAGTCCAGGTGGTGGAGGCAGAACCTGTGCCTTTCAGGCGATGGAGATGCAGTGCCAGTAGGCACTAAGGTCTGCAGTGTGGGACCACTTCTCCCAGCTCCAGGGAATGGCCCACGCTTTAGCTCTGTTCTCCCAATGCTACAGGGAGCTGTGGCGTAGGAGACAGAGCAGCACCTCCGCCCTCCATGGCCACCTTTTTTTAATTTTATTTATTTTATTTATACAAAATTTGTATCCTGCCCCTCCTGCCACAGGGCAGACCGGGGCAGCAAACAGCAAATATAAAAAAGTAAAACAATTAAAATTCACAAATATGTTAAAATTCACAAATATGTTAAAATTCACAAATATGGAGGGGGGAAAAAAAACCTCCCACTCTCCCCCTCGCCAAAGGCCTGGCGGAACAGCCAGGGCTTACATAAACGTCGAAATAACCGGTCCCATGGGATGGTGCTGGAAAAGGGGAGAGAGCAGGCAGGTGGCAGGCAGCAGGGCCAGCGAGGGGGGCAAGCTGTGCCTGCCAGGCAAAGGAGGTCCTCGTCATCCTCCTCCTCCTCCTCAGCAGCAGAGGCAAAGGAGGCTGGCCCTGCGCAGGCTGAGGAGTTACCTCTGTCCCCAGAACTGTATGGCCTGACTTGTGCCATTGAGTCTGGGTGTGCAGCTCTGGTCTGGGTGTGCAACTCTCCCAGGCATGTGACTCTTTAGCGGAGCAACATCGTGACATGGCTAGGATGTTGTCAGGTGGAGAACGTGGCCTACTGCGCCTACATGAAGCAGACACAACAGGCCAACGTTCCTCTGGACCCTGATGGAACATGCTGGGGGGTAGCCTGCTGGATGAAAGACGCTTGGGCTGCTGGCATGCAGTTGCCACCACCTGGCAGCACCCAATCATTTTTTTTTTAAAGAAACCAACCTAGCATGCTGCCCCTGCCTGGAGGCAGCCAGAAGACCCTTAGTAAAAGAAGACAACTTGAATCAACCATGTAGACTGCAAACAACTACGATCCTGCACACCAAATGCTATCCAGCCCAGCAGACACCACGTTGGTTCTTCCCCCTACCTTCCGGGGCACCCTGGCATGGAACGCAATTGTAATTTTTTTTTAAAAAAAATAATCATTGCATGCAAACCCCCAATGCCCCAGCATTGGCCATATGCACAGTAGACCAGGCTAAACTGCTATGCTATGCCAGGAGCCCTGCCTCCCCCACAATTGATTACTCACAGTTAGCAGTGTAGCAGCACACAGCCAAATTCACTAGAGACTGAGATGACTCTGAGAGGTGTGTGCTAGTTTCGTTTTTGGGAACTTCTCTTTCTATTTGATGCAGCCTTGTACCAATAAAACTAGCCATCTGGCTTCGCCATCTAATCGATTCAAAATCTGCCTTACCCCATGACTCAACTATCACCTTCCTTCCCCCGCTCATACCAAATATGTCACTGTTTCCAGAAGCTTGTGGGAGCTTCTCCAGCCAGGCCCAGACACGCAGGTGCTTCCAAAGTTTTCTGAAGTTTCCAAAGTTTTCCGAAGAATGGTCGCACTTTTCCAAACTTCGGAAACTGCCGTTTTGGGGTCGAAGACCCCCAAATTTGGCAATTTCCAAATAATTCTGAAGAGTTTGTTTCAGCCCTAGTAAAGATGTCTGGCCTCATTCCATAGTTACTGCAGGATTGAGGGCCAAACATACTTTTTGGTATCCCTCTGGCTCCAGCTTCCTCAAGTCTGGCTGTCTCAGTCCTTGGGAAGATGTTATCAAGGTCTGTATATTAGTTCCACGGGTCTCTGTCCATGCCTCAAGCCTCTGCCTGAGTGTCCATAATGTACAGACCCCTTTCTGGATGTATTGGCCACTCATATCAGGCAGGTGTCGTAGCATCCCTCTCTGCAGGATCCCTGGCCCAGCTTAGGACTGAAAGAGAAATTTTACCTGTTTCAGATTGGAACCAGGTGTTCTTGGAACAATTAGTTCAGTGGATCCAATTTATGATTAGACTGAACAAAATACAAAAATAAAATATTTTTTCAGAAGGCCATTTGCACATGGACAAGATCAAAACCTGCCTCAGTTTGCCTTCCCATATTCATGCCACACCGCCTGTCTACTCGCCCGCCCAGGTTGCCAAGATCAAAGCCTGCCTCAGACAGCCTTATGATGCTCATGCCATTCTGCCTATCTGCCCGCCTGCCCTGGTGGCCAAGATCAAAGCCTGCCTCAGTCTGCCTTTCCATGCTCATGCCAAAGTGCTTGTCTGCCCGCCCTATGGGCAAAGCTGAAGACCTGCCCCAGCCTGCCTACCTCTCATGCCAAGGTGCCTGTCTGCCTGCCCTTGCAACCCTGGGTGATGTGCCCCACTGGCCTGGTAATCCCGCTGCTGCTGTCTGCTGCTCCATGGGTACTCTTCCCTGTCAAATTCAAATGTGCCCACGCAATCTTGCTGCTGCCATCTGCTGCTGTATGGGAGCTCTTCTCTGGCAAATCCTACCATCCTGGCTCCATGGATGCTGCACACAGGCAAATCCTGCTGCTGGCATCTCTGCTGTTCCATGGGTTCTGTGCCCTGGCAATCCAATGTTTTCTGCTGCTGATGATGCAGCCTCTGCAGTGCCACAGGCTCTGTGCCATGGCTATCCAATCTATGCTTCTGATGCCACCTCTGCTGTGCCATGGGTACTGTGCCCGAGCAATCCAATGTCCGCTTCTGCTGCCTCTGTTGTGCCATGGGTTCTCTGCCCCGAGAATTCAATGTCCACTTCTGCTGCCTCTACTGTGCCACTGGTTCTGTGCCCGGGCAATCCAATGTCTGCTGTTGCTGCCTCTGCTGTGCCATGGGTTCTGTTACCGGGCAATCCAATGTCTTCTGCTGCTGCCAAAACTGCTTCTGCTGTCTTTGCCCTGGGTTCTGTGCCTGGGCAATCCAATGTCTGCTGCTGCTGCCAATGTTGACTCTTCTGTCTGTGCCATGGTTTCTGCTACCGGGCAATCCAGTATTTGCTGCTGCTGCCAATGCTGCTGCCAATGCTGCCTCTGCTGTCTGTGCCATGGGTTCTGTGCCCCGGCAACCCAATGTCTGCTTCTGCTGCCTCTGCTGTGCCACGGGTACTGTGTCCTGGCAATTCAATGTCTGGTACTGGGTGGCCACGTGATTCACCACTTGGAAAGGCTTGACCAATTGGCAGAATAGGTTGTTCAGATCAGGAGAGTAGGATGCAATCCTGAAACTCCCGGCCAAGTAGGGGTGCTAGCCACCAAGCCCTGGCCAGGCCTCTGCCGTTGCTCCGCTGATGCCACCCAGCCTTCAATGCCCAGCCAAGCAGGTGTGCCAGCCACCGAGCCTTGGCCGGGCCTCTGCCACTGCTCTGCCGATGCCTGGCAGCCTGCAACGCCCGACCAAGTAGGTGTGCCAGCCACCGAGCCCTGGTCGGGCCTCTGCCGCTGCTCCACTGATGCCAGCCATCCTGCAATGCCCGGCTGAGTAAGGGTGCCAGTCACTCCAACCCCAGGACCCACAATCAGGGATCTGGGGTCTACATTCCAGGCAGGGAGGGCTATCATTCCACTTGTCTGAAAGTGTCCCACACAGAGACCAGGCAGCCTGCAATGCCTGGACGAGTAGGGGTGCCAGCCACCAAGCCCCTGCTGGGCCTCTGCCGCTGCTCCACCAATGCCAGCCAGCCTGCAACATCCGGCCAAGCAGGGCTGCCAGCCACCGAGCCCTGGCCGGGTCTCTGCCGCTTCTCCTCCAATGCCTGGCAGCCTGAAATGCCCGGCTGAGTAGGGGTGCCAGCAACCAAGCCCTTCCCGGGCCTCTGATGCTGCTCTGCCAATGCCTGGCAGCCTGCAATGCCCAGCCAAGTAAGGGTGCCAGCCACCAAGCCCTGGCCAGGCCTCTGCCACTGATCTTGGCACTCAGTGGGCAGGGAACATGGCCTCAGAAGAGCCAGGAGCCCTGGGGAGTCTGGGTTCCCCAGGACTCACACCGGGCAGGAAAATGTCACTTGCAAAGACCAGCCCAGTGTGCTTCCCCCTCCCCCATGGTCCATGGCAGAGGGAGTGCATTGTGGCTTGCTGCTGGAGTAGCCATGCTGGGAGCCACCTGATTGAATCCCTCCCCAAACACTCCATCTGAGTGGGTGCTCTGCAGCAGTGCCACTCAGCATTGCCACTCAGCATTGCCAGCTTGCAATGCCCAGCTGAGTAGGGGTGCCGGCCACCAAGCCTTGGCCGGGCCTCTGCCGCTGCTCTGCCAATGCCAACCAGCCTGCAATGCCCGGCCAAGCAGGGGTGCCAGCCACCAAGCCATGGCCAGGCCTCAGCCGCTGCTCCAGCGATACCAGTCTGCAATGCCTGGCCAAGTAGGGGTGATGGCCACCAAGCCCTTTCCAGGCCTCTTCCGCCGCTCCACCAATGCCAGCCTGCAATGCCCTGTCCCCTATGGGTGCCAGCCACCAAGCACCAAGCCTTCCCGGCCTCTGGTCCTGCTGGGTCTCAGACATCCAGCCCTGGCACCATGGGCACCCCCAGGGGTCAAGCGCCGAGCCTGACTGCCCGGGCAACTAGGGGTGCCAAATGCCAAACCTTCTCGGTCTCTGCTGCTGCTGGGTCTCAGACGGCGTGCCAGCCCATGTGCCACGGGCACCCTCAGGGGCCAAGCACCGAGCCTACCTTCCCAGGCTACCCACAGTGCCAAGCGCCAAGCCTTCCCGGTCTCTGCTACTGCTGCTGGGTCTCAGACAGACATCCCTGGTGCCATGGGTGCTCCCAAGGGCCAAACACTAAGCCTGACTGCCCTGGCAACCTGGAATCCCAAGTGCTAAGCCTTCCCAGTCTCTGCTGCTGGGGCTCCGATGGCCTGCCATGCTGCCACGGGCACCCCTGGGGGTCCCTGGAGCGCCCCAAGCCTCCAGGCAGGACCAAACTCTGCTGAATGTTCGGGGGGTCCGAACTCTGCCGGACCAAATTCACGAACCCAAACTAAGTTTTTAGGCCAAACGGCCGAACATCAAAACTCCGTCCTGTTTACACATACCTATCTGTTGCCAAATCCTGTCTCTTCTCCATCCATAACATTGCTAAGATTCACCCTTTTCTCTTTGTCTCCTCTGCCAAAACCCTTGTTCATGCCCTGGTCATCTCTTGCCTCAGTTACTGTAACCTCCTTCTCATTGGCCTCCCCTGCTCTCACCTTTCTCCTCTTATCTCTTTCCAAAGCTCTGCTGCCAGGGTCATCCACTTCGCCCATCACTTCAACCATGTGCAGCGTCTCCTCTCCTCTCTTCACTGGCTCTCCCTTTCTGAACAAATCCTGCACGAGCTCTTCACAACCTTGCTCCCCCCTACCTCTCTGCACTAATTTCCCTCCATACTCCAGTCCGTGAACTCCGCTCCTCCTCTGTCCCCTCTCTCGCCCTCTCATGCCTCCCCTAACCGCCTTCATCTCTTCTCCCTAGCTTCCCCACATGGCTGGAACTCCCTTCCTGCCCACATCTGCTTTGCCCCCTCCCTTCGTGCCTTCAAATACCTCCTCAAGACCCACCTCTTCTGCTCTCCCCGACGCCTCGCTCCCCTCACCTAACTCCTGCTGAAACTTTCCATCCAGTACAATCTGTTACCTGTGGTCTGTGTACTCATATCTTTACCATATGGACCAGCCAGCCATCATTCTCGATGTAACCAAGCCAAGCATGTGCACCTGAGACCTCACATATTTGTGAATGTTACACCCCTTGTCTCTTCCTCTGTTCCCCTTCCTTTGTCTCTTCTCTCCCCCCTCTGTCTCTCAGATTGTAAGCCATGGGCAGGTACTGTGTATGTTCCATTACTTTGTAAAGTGCCAGGTACATTGCTGGCACTATATAAATGCTTGCTGCTACAACGGGGAGGGGGGGCATAGCTCAAGTGGTAGGAGTGTGTGCTTGCATGTATAAGGTCCCAGGTTCAATCCCCGGCATCCCTACCCAAGGATCCCTGGTAGCACGACTGGGGGAGGCCTCTGCTGGGGACTTGGAGGGGTCTCAGGTAGCACGCCGAGATGGCCTCTGCTGGAGACTCTGGAAGAGCCAGATTTGGACCCAAATTTGAAACCCCTGCTGCCATGTCAGGTTGTGACAATACTGGGCTAAGATGGACCATTGGTCTGACTCAGTTAGGCAAGTAAATACTGCTGCTGCTGCTGCTACTAACAACAACAACTTGGGGATTGTGTGTTAGGTACAGAAAATCTGAAATTATAGCTGTGGTGTTCTACTTTGAACCCATTCTTCTGTAGCTTGTAGGGTGGTTGATTTTTATAATGCCTAAGGGATAATTTGAAAAACAATGGTAATTTTCCAGGACATGTACAGTTAAATATGAGCTTATTGATTTTCCTATCGGCCACGATCCACCAATCCCTTACACCAGAAGTGGCCTGACTGAAACTCTGTGGGTTGCAGTAAGGCTACTCTCATGTGACTGGTTTGGGGATTGTGTCTGCTGTTCTGTTCATTTTTTCCCCACTGGATACTGGAATTACAGCAACTTCAGGACTGGTATTTCCCAGGTGGGTGAAAGTAAGGGAATGGGGAGTTTTGTTAAAGAGGCAGGTTTCAATTTGAAATTTCCAGACGATTATAAAAGAATGAAACCAATCCCTTTTGATGTTGTTAAACCTGATTTAGTTGTAGTTGCGCACATCACTGTGTCATAGCTTTCTTAGGCCCCAATTCCCTTATGTGCAATGTTCTTTTTCTGTGCACCCTTCACTGCATAGTGTGTGATCAAAGTGACAACATCAGGAGACTGTTCATATAAAGACGTTCAGACTCAGCAGCTCGTTCAGTATGTCAGGCTATTCATGTGTTTGCTTGTGGTGCAGGGAATTTGCACTTTTTCTTTAGGTTTCAAGGGAGGAAATTATGCATTATGAATGGGTCTGACAGTAGATTTAATCTATACAGCCAGTCTTTGAGAGGGTGTCAGAACATAAGAACCAGTGGAAAAGTGTTTCACTATTCTACTGACACAGACCATTTAAGGCTTTCATACCTAGAGCCTGCAAATTGCTAAGCACTTTAGTCCGATCCAGCAAAACCCTTAAGTATGTGCTTAACCTTAACCATGTGAATCGTCCCAGCGATTTGAAAGTCAAAACACATCCATTTACACCAGCAAGAAAGTTTGTTGATACAGCATTCTGTCCTTGCTTAATATGTATATCACTCTTGGTAAATTTTCAAAGGGAAAGGCACCTAACTCCTGGAGACTTTTAATGAGAATCGAGTCCTTAGGGGCCAATCCAAGGTCTGCACAACGTATCTTGGGTGTTGTTGGTGCATGTGTGCACTTGCTATGTGCATTCCACACCCTGGGTTTGTATTGCCCTTGCCACATGAGTATGCCATGTAGTGACCTTGGATGAGCCCGTTAGGGCTGAAATGAGAATGAAATTAATTCTCGCAAAAATCTCACGAGAATCTGGAGAATCTCAAAAATACCCCCCAAAATGGTCTGTGCCTGCACAAAATGGCTGATGCACAGAATGGTGCTGGCGGCCATTTTTGTGCACGTGCAGACCATGGTTTGGCTATTTTGCAGTTTTTGAGAAACTTGCAAGAACACCCGATTCTCACAAGATTCTTGAGATGGGAAAATTTCATCGAGAAGGCAAAATCTCCTTCCATCCCTAGCCCCAAGAGTTCAAACCATGTAAGTTGTATATTGAAGAGTGGGTGGGTAATGGGTTTGGGTATTTTTATACTGTGTTTAATTGTTTGTAAGCTGCCTTGAGGCCTTTTTAGAGAAGGGCAGGGTAAAAATGTAAATAAAAGTTTTTTGTTTTATTTTTTGAAATGTATAGGCCACTCTTCCCACAAGGGATAAGGGCAGCATACAATAATAAAACAATAATAAAAAATAGTACAATAAAACACACTCTCCCTCCCCTCAAAATTCACACCCTCCCCACCACCGTATCCAATAACCCAACCAACCCACATCCTTGGCCACCAAATGCTTTTCTAAATAAAAAAATTTACATCACCTCTGAAAGATGCTCAGACTTGGGCTCCAATGAACCTCCTGGGGAAGGGAGTTCCATAGCATTGGGGCAGCAACCGAGAACGCCCTCCTGAACACCCCCATCCTACGGACAATGGTAACAAATGAAACCTGTAAGAGGGCACTCCCAGACAACCGTAGGGGCCGCAATGTAACATGGTAGGACTTGCGGTCCCTTAGATATATGGGACCCAGATCATTTAGGACTAAAAAGGTAGAGATGGGCGAACGCGGTTTCAGAATTTGGCCCGAACTCGGCCTGTTTGGACAACTGAACTGAACTTCCGAACCAAACCTTCGAACGACCGAACAGTTCCGAAAAGTTCGGATGAGTTCGAGGGCGGGAAAAACGTGACTTTGGGTGGGGAAAAACATGACTGGAAGGGGGAGGCAGCTGAGGAGCAGACTTCCTGGCACCAGGGGTGGACACCAGGGGTGGTTTCATGGCCAAATGATACCGATACAAAAAAGAAATCGATATCAGTATCGATAGCGCTATTTTCGGATGTTTGGCCGAGTTCGGCCAAACCGAACTCCACTGAACTGAACCGCCGAACCTGAACTCGGGTTTCGAACTGAATGTCTGAACATCCGAACCTCGTTCTGTTTACCCATCCCTATAAAAAGGTCAAAACCAGCACCTTGAATTGTGCCCAGAATGCTAAATGTAGCCAGTGCAGACTTCGGAGCACAGGTGTAATGTGCTCCCGGCGAGTCATCCCCACAAGGAGCTGAGCCACCCCGAGCTGCCTTTGTGCTAGAAGGTGCAGGATATCAAACCCATATAGTAAATAAATAAATAAATAAATTTTGCACCAGCTGCAGCCTCCAAACAGTCATCAAGGCAACCCTACATAGAGCACATTCCAGTAATCTAGCCTCGCTGTGATGAAAGCATGGATGACGGTGGCAAGATCCAAGTCTGAAAGAAAATGTCGCAGCCTTCTCACCAGATGGAGTTAGTGAAAAGTGCTCCTGACCATTGCCATAACCTGACAATCCAGGTGCAGCAAGGTGTCCAGAAGCACTCCAAGGTTACGAACCCGATCAAACAGAGGGGGCCGGACACCCTCAATGACAAGTGTCCCAACCCCCTCCAAGTCACAGGACCAGCCCACCATCATCACTTTAGTCTTGTCAGGATTCAGCGTCAATGGTCTCACCCTCATCCAGTCCCTAACAGCAGCCAGGCATTGGGTAAGCACTGAGACTGTGGAACCTGGGCTGGATAAAAAAAGGTGAGGTAGAGCTGAGTATCATCAGCATGTTGATGACACCTCAACCCAAACCTCCGAATGACCTCGTCCGGTGGCCTTAGTAAACAAGAGGGGAGACAGAATAGAACCCTGTGGAACACCACAGGAAGTTCCTGAGGGGACAACGAGCAATTGTCCTTCACCACCAGTGGGACGTCCCTGACATGAAAGAATGGAACCACTCAAGAGTGGTCCCGTGCACCCCTGCTAAGTCCTACAGTTGTGTCAACAACACACCATGATCAACTGTATCAAAGGCCACTGAGAGATCTAACAAAATAAGCAAGGTAGAATTTCTCTTGTCTGTCTCACTGCATAGATCATCAACCAAAGCCACAAGGACAGTCTCTGTGCCATACCTTGGATGAAAATCTGACTGGAATGGATTATTTATTATTTATTATTATTATTATTATGATTAAGATTATTATTATTATTAATAATAATACAAACTGTGCTATTGGAAACCTACTGTGTGGTCTTTTAATCTACTCTTCTGAATGGATTTCAGTCATTATAAAGAAAGCCAGAAGTTAGCTCTTCTCTTGAATTCCATTAAAAATACATGGTGCAATAAGCTGCCACAGATGGTGTGAATTATTTCCATTCTTCCTGATACATCCCTGCTTTTGCCGTTGAACAATATCAGCCACAACAAAGAATTGATTTTTGTTCAGGTTGACTCCCAAGACTATGCCTGAATCATAACCCCTACGTTCTGAAATTCTTACTTTGTTTTTAATTGGCCACATCACAAATAAATATAATATGTGTGTTGTTTTAAAACATAGTATTGTGATGAAGCAGAGTTAGGCACACAGGCAATTCTTCAATATCTGTACTGCAATTGTGTTTTACTCAGTTGTTTTACAAATAGTGAGGGAAAGGTTTTTCAGGCGCCTGTGCTAGTGGGAACATCTGTTTCTAAGGTACTTACATACTTCCACTCCACCTTATTGTAGGGTCCGTGCATCTGACACTCTTTAATACGTTTATCCTTACAATGCCCTGATCAGGTAGGAAAGTATTTGCATTTTAGAAAGAGGGGAACTGACAGAGGCTGTGTTTCATGCCCATGGTCACATAATCTAATAAGATCTATGGTCAACCAGGAAATTTAATGCAAGTTTCCTAAGTCCCTGGGTAGCAGCCTTATCAATTGGACAGCTCTCATTTCTCACTCCTTGCTTATTGGTTGGAGAAGTGGCATTTGGTGAAGTGTAACGTTTAAGAGAAGAGTGGCAGAAGACAAGTGTAGAAGTTAGGGCCAATCCAATGCCTACTAAAGCTAATGAGAAAATTTCCATTGACTCTCCTGGTTTTTGTACCAGCAGAATTTCTCCTCTCCTTCTCTCACAGTCACTGATGCTGTCTCCCCTGCTTCTCCCTCCTCCAACACTTTCTCCCACCTCCCCGCCCCTTATTTTCCCCCTTGCCTATTCCCCCTCCTCCCACCAAACCCCGTTAACCATTCCCTGCAAGCCCCCTCCTCCCCTCCACCCACCCTCTCACAGTCCCTGCAAGCCCCATCGCTCTACATCCTCCAACCTCATCCACATTCTCAGCCTTCCCCCCGATCAACTCCCCTTCTCCTGCTCCCTCTGGAACTGCCGCTCTTCCGTTAGCAAAGCCCCCTTCATTCACAACCTCTTCCTTTCTCACCGCTTTCAAATCCTTGCACTTACTGAAACCTGGATCTCTCCCGCTGACTCTGTCACCCCTGCCACCCTGGAGGCCACTCTGGAGGCCTTTCGTTCTCTCACCACCACTGCCTCGAAGGCCAGGGTGGTGGTGTGGGTCTTCTCCTTGCCCACCCCTGCCGATTCCAGCCCCTCTCCCCTCCCCCTCCCTCTCCTTTCCTTCCTTCGAGGCCCACTTGGTGCATCTCTACTCCCCCCTTCACCTTTGTGTCGCTGTAATTTACCGCCCCCCTGACCCCCTTTCCTCTTTTCTCCAGGACTTTGAATCCTGGCTTACCTTCTCCTCTCCGAGGCTACCTCCGCTCTCATTCTCGGTGACTTCAAAATCCATGTTGATGCACCTTCCCAGCCCTATATCTCCCACTTTCTCTCCCTAACTTCCTCCTTTGATCTCCGACTCTGGACTGATTCCCCCACCCACGCCGACGGCTACTGTCTCAACCTCATCTTCTCCAGAAACTGTCCTGTTGCTGACGTTTCCTTTGACCTTTGTCCCATGTCTGATCATCACCTCACTTCCTTCAACCTCTCCCACCGACCCCCATCTTCTTCCCCAGCTCCACGCCCCTTCTGTGATTTGCAGGCTGTCAACCCTTTAGACTTCATCTCCTCTCTCTCCCCCCTCGTCCCTCCTGTCTTCTACTCCTCCTCCTCTGATGCTGCCATCTCTTCTCTTAATGCTTCTCTCACCTTGACCCTTGACTTTCTTGTCCCCCTCTCCTCCCGCCCCATTCGACCCTAAAACCCACGTCTTTGGCACAACCCTACTATCCGCTACATCCGCTCCTGCACCTGGGCTGCTTAACGCCTCTGGCGCAAATCCTGCTCCCACCCTGACTTCCTCCACTATAAATTCTCCCTCTCCTCCTCTATCTCCCTGGAGAGGCAACACTACTATGCCTCCTGGGTTGAATCGTACTCTCGTGACCCTCGCCGCCTCTTCTCCACCCGTGACTCCCTTCTCAACTCAAGCCCCCCTGCCCCCCTCCACACTCTTCCCTCTCTGCTCAGGACCTCGCGTCATTCTTCACCTCAAAGATTGACAAGATCTGCCAGGACATTGCTTCCCACTTGTCTCCTCTCCCTGCTCCCTCACCACCCCTCCCCCCTCTTTCCTCTCCTCCTTTCCTCCCTGCCTCCCTTGAGGAAATCTCCGCTCTGCTCTCTTCCTCCAACCCCTCCACCTGCCCTCTCGACCCAATCCCCTCCTGCCTACTGACCTCCATTGCTCCCACTATACCCTCCCCCCTTCTGCATGTCATTAATCTCTCCCTCTCCACTGGCTCCTTCCCCTCCACCATCAAGTATGACACTGTCTCTCCCATCCTCAAAAAGTCCACCCTCAACCCTTCTGACCCCTCTAGTTACCAACCGGTCTCCCTCCTACCCTTCGCCTCTAAGCTTCTAGAATGTGTTGAATACTCCTGCTTTCTGGATCTTCTCTCTGCCAACTCCTCCCCGGACCCTCTCCCATCTGGCTTCCACCCCCTTCACTTCACAGAAATGGCCCTTTCCAAGATCACCAAAGAACTACAAGTCACTAAAACCAAGCGCCTTTACTCCATTCTTGTCCTCCTTGACTTCTCTGCTGCCTTTGACACTGTCAACCACTCACTCCTACTGGACTCTCTTCACTCCCTAGGCTTCTGCGGCTCTGTCCTTGACTGGTTCTCCTCCTACCTCTCTGACCACTCCTTTAATGTGTGTCTTCCCAATTCAAACTCCTCCTCCCTCCCCCTCTCAGTTGGGGTTCCCCAAGGCTCTGTCCTGGTCCCTCTCCTCTTCTCTATCTACACTCTGTCCTTTGGCAAACTCATTGCCTCCCACAGCTTCCAATATCACCTTTATGCTGATGACACTCAACTCTATCTCTCCACACACACACCCCTTCTGTCCAAGCTCACCTCATCAACTGTCTCTCTGATAATCTCCGCCTGGATGTCCCAACGTCGGCTCAAGCTCAACATGGCTAAGACTGAACTCCTTATCTTTCCTCCCTACCCTTCCTCCCCCTCTTCCCTCTCCATTCTTATGTATGGGGTCACCATTCGTCCTGTCCCGCAAGTCCGTAGCTTGGGCTTTGTCTTCGACACTCACCTTTCCTTCAAACCTTACATCGACTCTGTTGCCAAGTCCTGTCCTTTGCCCTCTGTAACATTGCTCGGAATCGCCCCTTTCTCTCTGTCTCCTCAGCCAAAACCCTTGTTCACGCCATGGTCATCTCTCGCCTTGACTACTGAAACCTCCTTCTTGCTGGCCTCCCCTGCTCTCACCTGTCCCCACTTATTTCCATCCAAAACTCTGCTGCTAGAATCATCCACTCAGCCCGTCGCTTCGACCATGTGCAGCCTCTCCTCTCCTCACTTCACTGGCTCCCCCTTCCCTCATGCATCCTTCACAAACTCCTGGTATTTACTTACAAAACCTTTCACAACCTGGCTCCCTCTTACCTCTCAGCCCTAATCTCCTTACACACTCATGCACACACTCTCCGCTCCTACTCTGTCCCCTCCCTTGCTCTCCCTCATCTCCCCTGCTCACCTAACCACCTTCGTCCCTCCTCCCTTGCTGCCCCCCATGCCTGGAATTCCCTCCCTGCCCACATCCACCTCGCCCCCTCCTTCCACACCTTCAAATCCCTCCTCAAAACCTACCTCTTCCTCGCCACCTTTCCCGACGCCTGTTAGAACTTCCCTCTCAATACTTACTGTTTCCCCTCCCTATTGACTCCTGCCTAACTGCAACCAAGCCAAGCATGTGCACCTGAGACTTCGCATCTGCTTGAATGTTTTTATCCCTTGTCTCTCCCTATGTCCTCTCTTCTTGTCTTCCCCCTCCGAGTCTATTAGATTGTAAGCCATAGGCAGGGACCACGTATATCTCATTGTTCTGTAAAGTGCCAGGTAGGGGTGGGTGAACACGGTTCGGAGTTCGGACCGAACTCAGTCTGTTTGGTCGACCGAACTGAACTTCCGAACCGAACACAAATTTCAAACCGAACTGAACTGAATTTCTGAACTCCATTCTGTTTGCCCATCCCTAGTGGCAACAAACACCAAAAATGACCGAACTTGGTTTGGAAGTTCAGAATTCGACCGAACATGTTCTGTTCAGTTGACTGAACTGAACTTCCGAACCAAACTCAAATTTCAAACCAAACTGAACCGAACCGAATTTCCAAACTCCGTTCTGTTCGTCCATCCTTAATGCCAGGTACACAGCTGGCACTATACTACTACTACTACTACTACTACTACTACTAATACTAATAATAATAATAATAATAATAATAATAATAATAATAATAATAATAGGTGGTGGAAAGCTGCACCTAGGAAATAGCCAAAGTTCAGGAAGGGGGCATTGGTCAAAGGACACAAGCTTTAGCTTAGTTATTTGTTGTTTAACAAACAAGATTTACCATATCGGGACATTCCTTACTGAACACAACCATTTCCCTGTTTGCATGCCTGGAGGGTAGATGATGATGATAGGGACCTAGCTAACTGTGTTATCTGTTGGATTTAGGGCATATGTCAGGGTGGCTCCTTATTTATTGTTAACTGTAAAGTAGAGGATGGCCTGGAATGATTGTGCCAGTCCAGGAGCAGTGTGCATGGGATGACGGTCCAGGAGGAGCTATGTTGTTAAAATCAAGATGAAGTTTGTAGAATGGACTAGCTACTTTGGTTAACTTTGTATTCCTACATTAGGTTCGCAATGGCAAAATGTGAGGTTGCCTCTGAGGTACAAAGGGTGTAATGGAACCATAAGTTAATAGATTAGGGGTGGGGATATTGGTATCAGACAAATCCGATACACCCGATAATCAAGTGTATTGGATTATATCCAATAACCCAATATTCACCAGTATCGGCATACCGGATTTTTAACATTGGCTGCTTTACCAGTTTTTTTAACATTGCGGCCATTGAAGTCAACCGGTAAATTGATACTGGGGAGATCCGATACTAGTAAATCCGGTATCCAGTATTCTCCCCAGTGTCCCACCCTTATAATAGATGGTGGAGACTTGAAAAACACGTATGGTGCCAGACAAATTCTGTCACTTTATTTAATTTATTTTCATCATTTATTTATATCCTGCCCTTCCCTGAAGACTTAGGGTGGCTACCATTATGCATACAGTACAAGGATAAAATCCATAAAACCTATAGCATGCCCATAAAATACACCCCAAATTCTAACCCTGTTTGTTAAAGGCCTGGCCAAATGACCAATATAGGTCTTAAATTGCCTCCAGAACTTGCTCAGGCTAGGGCTTTCGTGAACATCCAAGAAAAGGGAGTTCCAAAGCTCTGAAGCAGCCACTTTTCACACTCTTGTGGTGGGAACATATTGTAATGATGGCCGCCATCGACTGACCTTAGAGACTGCGACAGGGCATAAGGCAAGAGGTAGATCTTTATTCCTGGATCAAGATTTTATCAAGATAAACTTGGTACATGTCAAGAGTTCTGATTAGTGCAACCTGTTTAGACTGCAGCAAAGTATTTGATGCCGTGACAAACTCAGGTTTGTTTTTATTTTGTTTTTCCTCCTGAAATTTTAAAATTAATTGTCTTGGTTATGAACAGTATCTTGGAATGTGTGTGGTAGACAAAATGTATATGTAATCAGCAGGGTATGTATGAAGCTGATTCACAGATTGGTTTTAGGCTTGTATTTATTCATTGTGTTGATTAAAAATCTGGAAGAGGTAAACACCCCATTAATTAAATTTTCACATGAAAGTAAATTGGAGGTGTTGCAAACAATGAGGATGGAAATAGCAAAAAGCTTGACAATATGGACAGGAAAAATAATGATACTCTATCTGGAAAAATGCAGGCTAATACTTTCAAAACAACTGCGTGCAGTAATGGGGGTGGGGAATACTTGGAAAACAGTTAATTCAATAAACAAACCTAAGGTGATGAAGAGTGAATTAGGCAGGTTCTTGTGGTTTTATGGAGAAGGTTAAAAATGCACTTTTGATCTGCATATGTTGAGACATCTCACCATAACCTCAGAAGATGAGGTTGTATATGGTGCTGATGAGATGCTGTAAAACATAATGATCAAAAGTTGTGTTTGGCAATAGGTGACAAAACCTTCAGGGGTACCATTAACTATGAATTTATACTTGTCACAGTAATAAGCAAGCTATTGGTTGAACATTAAACATGCTATAGAGAAATATATATAAACATAACATTTTCTTCCATAAGCATATCTGGAATTCCCCAAACTGGGCATACCATCAGTGTGACAGTCATGTAAGTAATTTGGTGACATTCTCCCTCTACTGAAGTCAGTGGTAAAACTCCCATTGACTTACACAGGGCCAGGATTTTACCCTATTGCTTCTGTTCTCCCATGAATACATTGAGTAGTCCATTACACCACAAGTAACATTCCATTGGTGTTAGTGTGATTACTCAACATGAATGAGTGTGATAAAGATATGTTTTTTAATGAATACAACAGGTGGAAGACTGGTTACAAACAGATGGGATGTAAAGTTCCATAAGTTTCAACATCACATTTTCAGTGTTGACATAAGTATCAGATACCACTTTCACACTTTACATTCCGTACATGTTTTGGCTGCAGGAAAGAATCCGGAAGCCAAAACATATGTGGGGTTCATCGGAAGCGACTGCTGACACACACCCCACCCGTTGCTTTTCTGGCGATCACCCGGAAGATTACAGAACAGATTTCCCTTACTCTGCAGTCTTCTTATTATTTGAGCCATTTTTGGATATTCTGGTCAACTCAAATTTAAGGAGAGCATATATGCTTCTTCGCTGGCAAATGGTTAGAGGAGCTGTAGTGGAAGGGAGATATGAGCATATTCCACGGGAGGCTAGGTTATGTTCCTGCTATAAGCAGGAAGTGGAAGATGTAGACCATTTTTTGCTGAGATGCCCTTATTTCGAAGTCCTGAGGGCAACTTGGGTGGTTCCTTGACTGCCCAGTGAATACCAAGTGCCTGATCCAGTTAGATATTTATTATCTCTTACCCAGAAAGAGGCCATTAGAGACTTGGCAACTTATACCCATTTAGCAGCCAAGAAATGGTTATATATTTCTAAGGCCCTCTCTGGGAATATAATATAAGGGACAAGGCTGGATAACCAAATGGGGTAGATCTTCGAGGGATGGAATGGGGAATACTGGGGCAATGTCGATCAGTATCTGTTCAGT
>QEPC01014446.1:5155432-5178753 GCA_003113815.1 Sphenodon punctatus
TAACCAAGCCAAGTACGTGCACCTGAGACCTCGCATCTTCATGAATGTTAGACCCCTTGTCTCTCCCTCTGTTCCCCTTCCTATGTCTCTCCCCCAGCTCCTGTCTCTCAGATTGGCAGGGACCATGTCTATTTTATTACTTTGTAAAGTGCCAGGTACGCTGCTGGTGCTATATAAATGTTTAATAATAATAATAACAATAATAATCATAATCTTAAGTCAACAGTATTGTGTGAAGTCCTTAGCACACCACAAAAGCAGTATCATTGAGTTCCACTTGTCCCTTGGCCCCAAAACATGCTACACAGTTCCCTCGCAATGTAAAAGACATCTGCTGCAGCCAGACAGGGAACATTCATGCAAAGACTAGCCATTAGTGAACCAACATGTAGCATGGTGGCCTTCTTGCAGCAAAAAGCCTTGAAACTGGCACTGCAAATGGGCCATTTTAAATGCAGTGAACATTACAGCAGAGATTAGAAACCCTTCCATCCAACCCCCCACAACAACAACAACAACAAACAAAAACCCCAAACAAACAAAAAGCAGGCAATTTGGGTGACAGGGTCTCACACAGGTTGAAAAACAGCAAGGGCCAAGAAAATGTTTTAAAGAAGAGGAGGCGAGGCAGTACAGCCCTTCCAACTGAGCTCACAAAATTAGTAATTGCCCCTACCTATAATGCATGCCCAGGGCAGGGAGTGGGGTGGTGATGGAGAAGAGAACAAAGGAAAGCACAAGCAAACAAACAATGTACAGAAGATCAGGAGAGGGAATTTGTTTTTTCAAAACTTACCAGGTGTCTGAAAGGATGAGTCCTCCTGATCACTCTAGTCTGACTCTGATAACCACCTTCTGTTGTTCTTCCAACCAAACAATGAGGCCAAGGACTCCCAAACAAGTCCCCGGCCCCTCCCTTCTTATAAAAAAGGGAGTGGGAGCTCTCTGTCTCTTCCCCCTCTCCTACGGTGAACTATGGGTGAAAAGAGCAGGTAGGAGTGAGCTCTTTCTCTCCCTCCTCCCACTGTAGTAGGGGGGCCAAGGGGAGAAAGAAGAGCTGGGGGGTGGGTAGGGCATTTACAAAAGGTGCCCTCACATGCCCCCTAGGCTTTGTTGATTGTGTAGGTTCCTCCATAGGAAGGGGGGGTATTTTAAAGATTTTTATGATATTTTAAATGAATGGGGTTGTGTTTTTAACTTGATTTTAATTGTGTCTTTTATGTTGTAAGCCGCCCCGAGATGCCATGGGCATGAGGGGGCGGCTAATAAATGTTTATAGTAAATAAATAAATAAATAAATCCAACCAAGGAGCCCCTGGCATCTCCCCCACTCCCTCCCCAATCCCCCAGAAAGCACTGCTTTTCTGAGCCGGCACCCAGTGCATGCTCCCTGGGGGCTTGGGGAGGTCTTCTAAGTCCCTGCTTCCCTCTAGCTCTCTGGCCAGTGAGTGGAAAGCTAGCGGGAGGGGGGAGCAGCAGGAGGAGGGTGTTTCTCCATTCCCCCTCCTCCTCTTGCAGAGTGACTCACAAGCAGGGCCAGCAGTTCTTCCCCTGCAGGCTTTGTTTACATATTAGCTGTTAGCTTCTGGCTGCCTGCCAGAGCTATGACTCATCAGCTCTGCAGGCAGCCAGAAGCAGAGAGTTAAAATGTAAACAAAGACTTCAGAGAACTCAGCACTGCCACTGGATCAGCTGAGAAGCAGCCTGGCTCCCCACCAAGCATGGGGGTACCCTGGCCCTGAGGGGCTTGGGGGGGTGTCTTCCCCAATGCCCTGGGGGAGGGACTGCCACTGCTCAAATTTCTTCTCTAAATAATTTTCATTTTCATTTCATTTTAATTTTGTACCTCGCAGACTACACCACATGTGTCTTGTAGCGGCTTACATTCACAAATGAAATACAATATAAATATATAATAAACAGTACATAATATAAAAATAATAATCTAAACACTAAATAATCTAAACATATATCAAACATCTACCCAATAGCAGTCCACTTGAAGGCAAATATATAAACCCAACCCCCCTCCTGCCCCGATCCCCACCCCAACCCATTCCCTGCTGCCTGCTGTCACCAGGCGTCCCCAAACCGCAGGCTGCACCCACCTCACACCTGGGGCTACACTCAGGACCTCCCCCCTCCGTATCCCAGTCTCACCTATTTCACCCCACAAAACACATCTCCAAGAGCCTCTGCAACAGATGCATGGGCCTACAGCCCTGCCAACAATAATATTTTAAGCTGGCCCAATGAAGCCAGCTTCCAAAGAGCATGAGGTGGTAGTTGAATGCAGGTAAAACATATTGTGGTAAGACAATACAATCAGTTTTGTACAATTTCCAAATCCTTTAAGCAGTATTGCTCTACACTACGGCTGTAGCTCGATCTCAGTTTTCTCTCAGTTCTCACTGAGAATCATGGCGATTGACTCATTTTTAGCTAGAATTGATAATTAAGAAAGCCTCCAGTTCTTGACACTTTCTCGGACAAGATTTTTTCTCAATTTACAATTGACCGTGTTGTACCATGTACTGATTTACCATGTACCATGTTCATCTCGGTAATGCACATACATAAAATGGTGGTGATGCTGCTAGCACCATGTTGGAAAAGGGCTGTGCTTGTGCAAAACAGCTGTGGTAGCTACCAGGACGAATGCAGTACATGGTAAATCGGTGTATGGTACACAGTAAATCATGGTAAATGATAAATGTTGCCAAGAATCCTCACAGTAATCGAGAACTGCTGAGCTCTCTGCAATAGTTCCCAATTACCACGAGATTTTCATGACAATGAAAACTCATTCTCGCCTCAGCCCTACTTCACACACATCTTTCAGCCCCATATAATTTGTAGGCAGGGAGAGCAATCCAATGTCTGATGTACGTTGACCCCCACGCATGGTGCACAGTCAGAATGTGTGTGCATGTGTGCGCAACATGCACGCACATCTGAGTGCACGCATTCTGGGTGGAACATGGCACCCGCAATCAGCATATTCAGGCCGTTGGATTGCTCGAAGTAACTTGAACTGTATACATCGTTATAGCAGGACACACCAAATTTCCTGACTTATAACTTGGGGAGGTTCCCCTCTGGCCAGGACACTACTATCATCAGACCATTATATATGAAGAAAAGTAGCAGGAAAGATCCAGCGGACTACCACCTCATAACTTTATTCGACAAAGTATATGCTTCTGAATGAGTTGCTGCAGAAGTCCTGCATCTAAGTACCATTTTGCCATGGAACATCTACTTCCTAATAGCCTACTGAAAGTGTTTCACTGCCACAAGCCCCAGCCACTTTATTATTTTATTTCATATTTTTAAAGATTTTTATGTATGCCACCCTTTCCCAAAAGATTCTGGGTGGCTTACAGTATATTAAAATAAATAAATAAATAAATGAATTACAGTATAAAAGCAAAAAGTCTTCATAAATTCCCCAGACACCAAAGGTAAACCCACCCACTCCTGTCCCCCATCTCACACACAGAGGACCCCTACACACACACACACACACACACACACACACACACACACACAAGGGTGGGCGGGGGGGGGTGTCACTGCAAAAAAACCAAAACCCACCACATACACACTTGCCCAAATATCTGTACCCCTCCTCACAGGGGTGAGGGTGGGGACGCAGTACTCCCACCCCATATTCTCCAAAATACTCCCTACCCCACACTCACACATCACTATTTTCCATCCAACCACCCCCCTGCCCCAACCTTAAAATCCAAACATCACAATTTCAGTAATAAAAAGTAGGGAGACCCAAAGGGAAGAGAGATCTATGACATGTCCGGGGATGCAGGCAAAGCACAATGTATTCTTTCCTTGAATGCTACCAAACAGCTTTCTAACAGAACAGCACTCTATAACAAGAAATACTTGTCGGAGGAGGGGGCGAAAAACATGAGGGGGGCATGCTCACGGAAAGCAGCCCCCGCTGGAGGAATCCCAATTGCTCCCTTTCCCCATCTCTCCTTCCCACTTGTGGTATTGGATCAGGCTGTAAGTGCCCACGCTGCTTTTGAGAATGGGACTGAGGCCCTTTTCACATGGGCCACAGTGAGTGGGTGGGATGGGCATGTGCCCACAGTGGGTGGAGGTGGGTGTTCGGCCATGGGAACGGGCGCACACCCATCTCATCCCACCTCCACCCATCTCCACGGCATTGTAGGCCATTGCTCTGTGCGTGGGTGATGGATGGAGCACGGGAGCACACCCACACTCCCACCCACTGCGGGTGCCATTCCTACAGACGCCCCTTCACCACACACCCAATGTGGGCGGTATTCACATGGGTGGCCCCCCTCCCCCATCTAATTTGAAGTGAATGATATCTTAAGGTAGAGTAATTTAATCAATTCAAGGGCCAGGTATTCTCACAAGTTTTTCCTTAGGAAATTAAGGAGCTTAGTGCCACACAATAAGGAGCGGTGCACTTGCAGACCCTTAGTAATGATTAGTCGTGTTTAAAAATTCAAACACTTTTAAAGATCTTTATTAGTGTGGACCTAATAAAATAATTATGAAATGAGCTAAATTACATTTCCTATATGTGATTTTCTCACTCTTATGGAAATTCCCTCTCTCTTTTTCTGGGAGATCTTTAATAAAACTAAAACCTAGTACTGATTTTAAATGGCGTACAGGCCTTGATCAAACCCAGTGTGTGTTCTGAACGAAAAACATTTTATTAATCCGCTGCACAGCAGAAAAATCACCTCTATGTTTTTGTTTATTTCAGCTGAGGTTTATAACAAAGAATGAACAGCATTGTACTGTTTGGTGTCACTGCAGGAAATCTACCAACTAAACTGTTTAAAGGGCTTGTTAATAGGTTTATCAAAAGTGGGGGGGAAATGAACAGATGTATTTATTTTTCATCTCTCTAGGGGACCTCTGAAGTGCCACCTGGATTATCTGCACAATTATGATCACATCATAAACTGAATGGAAAGGGCACATTCAGTGTCTTCAAAGAGGGAAAGATTTGATGTAACCTTTTATGGCCCTACTACTAATTACAGTATTTCCAATTTGTTGTGTTTTTCTCTCCCTTTTAGTGCCAAGTGCAATGCCGCAGAATGTCTCCTTGGAAGTGGTTAATTCAAGGGTAAGTCTGCCATATGTTCCCCATCTTTTTGTCAGAGTTCACATATGTATTCAGTACATCCTGTTTATCTGCACCTAATCCTAAACAGATTTTTTTTTTTTTTGTGAACTCGGAAAAATGTTCTCAGTTCTACACAGTGCTTTGCTTTGATTCTCTCCTTATCCTTCCTCATTAGTTGAAGTGACCATCCCAGCTTTCTGTTGTTTGTGCAGGCATTATATTTCCTTCCTTTCCACAGGCCACAATGTCACAGTTACCTGAGAGATGGTTTAATTAAGAAAACAGCCCTCCTGTGGTAGAAGCATACTAGATGAGGATGGTTGCAGACGAATGAGACTGTGTATGCTTGTTGCTGATTCTAACAAAGAGAGAATTGCTTCTTCCAATGCTTTTAATGAGACATCACTGCTGTGGCGCTGGATTTTGCAGTCTGGAATTTAATTCTGCTTTTAAATCCAAAAACAGATAACGTAACAGGGACAAATAGTAGTTGGTATCTATTTCATCAGATCCAATGTAAAGCAGAGGTGAACTTATTGGGTACTATATTCTCCATGGATATTCATTTCAGCTCTGATTTATTTTATTTTATTTTCTCCACTTTTTTCAACCTACAGAACATTATAAAATGTATGCCATACCATACAGCAGGTATAAATCAACAGAACCTCCAGGGGCGGTGTGCATTTCAGTGCACCAGGGACACTGCCCCTCCTGCAGATCCCCCTCCGCATGCTCTTCATGCTTTTAAAAAGAAAGGGAAAAAAAGAAAGGAAAAAAAAACCCGTCACCTGAGTCCCGAAGGCACCGAGGGAGGGGGATGGGGAGCCTGCAACTCACTCCAGACTTGCTCTTAGTCCTCGACGTTCAGCAAACAGCTGATCAGCATCAGCTGAGTGCTCAGTGTTGTTGTTGTTCCTCCCTGGGCACATGTGAAGGCAGGAGCTGGAGGCCTCAGGGAGGAGGAGGAGCTGAGGGGGTGGGGGGCCAGTGCCTCCTGCTGAGCCTGCTCTAAGGAATCCCTTAAGGGACAAAAGCAATTTGGGCAGCTGGGCTTAGAGCCCATGCTGCCTGAATGGGGAAAAGCTCTTTGCTTTTCCCATCAGTGGGGGCAGTGTTCCACAGAGCCCTATGGGCTGCTGTGGAAAACGCTGTCTGGACTGCAGACCCAAATGCCCAGGCAGTGTGTGCCTGTGCACAGCTGCTTCTGCTGAAGGCTCAGGCTGCCTGCCTGTACCCCACCTTCTAGGGTTGGATTAAAAGAGAGCTCTCCTCTTTCGGCATGCTGGTGATCTGCATCATTTTGGTGGTGAGAGAGTGCTTCTTGGCTTGGCTGGTTTGTGGCTTTGTTACCCCACACTACTGCTGGACCTGCATCAGAAACATCCCCATTGGTGAGTTAGTTATTTTTAGTTATTTTGCTGGGAGATGCTGGTTAAAATGGGGCTGAGGGCTATGGGGGGAATGGGGCTGCTGGTGAAAATGGGCCCCGGTTCCACCCCTAGGTTTAACCCACCCACTGCCCCACCAGCCTCAAAAACTATCAGCCGCCACTGAGAACTGCCTTAACATTAATTGAATTTAGACTATTTATGCCAGTTGTGAATCTGGCCCCCAAAGTGTTAAAATGGGGGAGAAAAAAAGATGGCTTGCCTTCAAAGACGTAGCTAGATTGGAATGGGCCCTGTTACAGAAGATGGAATGGGGACCCTCTGGGCAGGGGATGTGGCTTCACCAAAGAGTGTGGGGCTCCCAGACAAATTATTGCCCTTATTATTGCTACATCCATGCTTGCACTGATAAAAGCCTGTTGTTCATGTAAGAAAATGTATTACCATTTTCAAAAGCTCTGTCCACACAAACTTTCATAGAAGGCCATTTTTCCCAAGCAAAGATTCTTATTATTATCTCATTACTTTCCAAATGCTACAAATAGAACAAATCATGTGAACACTGGAGGCTGCTACAGGATAAGGCTGCTTGGCCACGTTACACAATTTCACGTTATTTTGTATCATATGTGAATGAATGAATGAATGAATTAATGAATGAATGAATGAATGAATGAATGAATTTATTTATTTACCCATAGACCATATCAAAACATACATACATACATACATACATACATAACTGCACATGATTAACAAAAACATCAAATGGACCCTAATGCAAATTCCAAAGACTTCATTTACCTAGTTCGTTCCTCTGTCTAGCATATTGCAGCAGAACTGAGTGTGCAATTTAGCTGCAGTGGTAGCAAAGGTAGCGACTGCTAGTGTTGTCTGATCCCTTGAGTCGTTTAATAAATATATCAACAATTGACTGGTAGGCCAACCCTGAGAGACTTTAAGTGACTTGAATAGTTTAACACATTGTTTAGCATAAATAGAGCAGAACAACAAGTAATGTGGCAAATCCTCAACTTGCCCCAAACCACGGACATAGTCTCTCTCTGAATACACTGTTACATTATAATAGCCCTGAACCACCCGTGAGTCCATAGATTGGATCCTCAAGACAGTAAAGGTGACTCTATATAGTGGGGTATTTAAAGTAGAGAAGTATCTGGGACCGGTAAGCCCAGGTATCCAAAATTTAAACCAGCGAGCAACACTAGCTGCTGCCACTCGAGCCCTATGTTATTATAGTTCCGTGTCCTTCACCCTTTGTTTGATCTGCCTAGTTGCATTAGAAACAGAAATAGACGACAAATAGTCGGAGAAACCAAACCGACCTGTATGCTTCCTCCCCGACTTCCACCAGGGGTTCTTAAACTGAGTTCTAAATTACCAGGACCTGTAGATTTGTCCATCAAACATAAATATGATAGCAATTTTTATTATTATTATTATTATTATTACAGTTTATATGCCACCCCATCCTGCCTCAGGCATCTCGGGGTGGCTCACAATATATGAAAACATTTAAAACATTAAAACATTAAAATAAACCATATTAATTTCAGTTAAAACAATATAAAACCCCATCCCCTCCTACCCTAACCCAACCCACCCACCCCATCTCCGTCGGGAAAGGCCTGGCGGAACAGCCACATCTTACATTGTCAGCGAAAAGAGAGGAGGCCAGCAGCCAAGTGGATCTCGAATGGGAGGGAGTTCCACAGCTGCAGCGCAGCCACGGAGAATGCCCTCCTCATAGTAGACACCCGGGAAACCCAAGGAACCCCGAGGAGGGTGCCCCAAGTCGACCGCAGGGGCCGCTCCAGGACCTGGAGGGTGAGGCAGCCCTGCAGATAGGTGGGGGCCAAGCCATTTAGGGCTTTAAAGGTCAGTACCAACACTTTGAATTGAGCCCCGAAACCTACCGGCAGCCAGTGCAGAGAGCGAAGCACCGGTGTTATATGCTCTCATTGGCCCATCCCCATTAAGAGACGGGCCGCCGCGTTCTGCACCAGCTGCAGTTTCCGAACCAATACCAAGGGTGGCCCCACATAGAGCGCGTTGCAGTAGTCCAGTCTCGAGGTAATAAAAGCATGACCGTGGCCAGATCCGAGTCTGAGACGTACGGCCTAAGTTGATGCACCAGATGTAGCTGGAGAAATGCTCCTTTCGCCACAGCCATCACCTGAGCATCCAGGCAGAGCTGTGGGTCCAGGAGCCCGACAGAACAATAAACCATCACCTCTGTCTTGTCAGGATTTTGTGTCAGGCGGTTCACCCTCATTCAATCCCCTACAGCGGACAAACACCGGGTAAGCACAGAGACTACAGGGCCTGAGTCGGAGGAAAATGAAAGATATAGCTGAGTGTCATCAGCATATTGATGACAACTCACTCCACACTTCCTAACAACCTCTCCCAAAGGCTGCATGTACACATTGAACAGGAGAGGGGATATGATAGAACCCTATGGTACTCCACATGTGAGGTACCGGGGGGAAGATGAAAACTGCCCCAGCACCACATGCTGGGTTCTCCTGGCCAGGAATGAGCAGAACCATTCAAGAACAGTCCTGCCAATCCCTGCCCGGTCCCGCAGCCGAGTCACCAACAACTCATGATCAACGGTATCAAATGCACCTGAGAGATCTAGCAAGATCGACAGGGTCGAACAACCCCAGTCTAACTCACAGGAGAGGTCATCGGCCAAGGCCACAAGCTCAGTCTCCATGCCACAACCCAGACGAAAGCCCGACTACAAGGGATCGAGAAAATTAATCCGGTCCAAATGCCCCTGAAGCTGCTGAGACACCAGCCATTCAATAACCTTCCCTAAAAAGGGAAGGTTAGAGACTGGCCGATAACTGGCAAGGACATCAATGTGCAACGATGGCTTCTTGAGCAGGGGCCGCACCACCGCCTCCTTGAGACAGCCCGGCACCCTGCCCTCCCCATGGGAGGCATTGACTATCCCCGCCAGCAATGGCCCCAATGTCTCCCAGCTAGCCTTAACCAGCCAGGACAGGGATGGATCTAATTCAGAATTGGTGGTTTGGACAGCCCCAAGAGCATCCCCCGCATCTGAGGGTGACACCGTCTGAAACTCATCCCACAAAACAGGACCAGATGGGGCTTCCACTGCCTAAAAAAAGTCGCATCAAAACCATGGCGACTCTAGCAGGAGATTGGGCAGTCCTAAGCCAAAAAATCAATGTTGAAATCATTACTCTAGAGGTGATAAATGTTCGGTGAGTTTTTGTATCTTGTGCATGCACTTTTTCTCATTTGGCAGGGAAACTAACGCAAGTTTCATGATGGATGTCAGTGCTGGGAAATCCAGCTGTGACTTAACGTGAGTTCTATATTACATGAGATTTGAATGTGTGTGTGGGGTGAGTTATGTATTACAGGAGAGTGGAATGTGTGCATGGGTGAATTAAACGTGAATTTAACTTACGTGAAAATTACAATGTGTGCATGGATCCTCCAACAAATCCCTTAAGGTCATAGGACTTCATGCGGGAGGGCGGGGGACAGAAAGAAAATAACGTGGACATGCAGCCCAGCAGGAATCTTAATCAGCAGATGGACAAGCAGCCTAGTTCTCATTTAATCGTAAGTAATTTATTGAGGAACAAAAGTAAAAATGCTCCTCAGCAGCAGCCATCATGTAATCCTTTGCTTCATGGTGCTGTTGGGGAGTACTGAGCCTTAGAATTGGCAGGGCCCAGGGTGAAGATAAAATGTTGGTCCCCTTGTGTCCTTGCCCCCTCAGGGGCACCCTCCATGGAGCTCTAGAGGTGGCCATATTGGGGCCCCTCTGGAAGTGTGCAGGGGCCTTGCATACTGCCATGGTGCCAACAGGGGCCACTGTGGAACCCTCGCAAGTAGAGAAAATAGCAGGACCCAGACCAGTCATCCCAGGTCATTCTGTGGTCAGACTGAGCCCCGCTGGTACTGAAGTATTACCTAGCCACAGAGAAGCCTATGTGGACAATTTCAAACATCTCTGTGCAGTCCAAATGTCTGTACAAACATGATAGAAACAGCCTCTTAAGGAAATTTAAAGTAAAATAATGCATGCACAATACCAGCTTCTGGTTATATATATTGGGAGGCCTTGTTTGAACTCAGCCTTGTGCTCTAGAAATGAAGAGGAATGAGCACTTCTTATGGTTGATTTATTTAGGAGTAAAGGAGATCGAACAAAAAGCCTATTACAACATTTCTGCAAGGATTTCCCCTTACTGCTCCTCTATACATCTCAGTTTATTGAATCTAAACACGCCTACTCAGGCAGAGAGTAGAGCCCACATGATGGCTTATATTCTCTAAAATAAAGATGAAAATATCTGCAATTTAAAATGCTGGAAAATAAACCATCAGTCACATTCCCCAAGGCAATGGAATGGTTTTTTATGATTTTAATGAAGAAATTTCAGTGATCCCGATTAACAAGTGTTGACAGACTGCCTGCTGGGATCAAACACTGTTTTTTCCACTGAGCCTTGCTGAAGTTATGACTTTTATCATAGTAATAATGATAGTTTGCAATTTCAGTTTTCAGGTAACTAAGAGTGAAAGTGCAGTTATTTTTGCCTTGGTTTTACAGAGAATTGTAGTTGGACCATCTTAATAATTAACTTTGCATTTTGATATATTTCTGGTATGTGACTTATGATGTGAAGTATGCTGGAGAAAAAGATGTAGACCACGGCATACCGGGGCGGCTCACAACAAATAAAACAATACTAAAATACATAAAACATCAACAATTATAAACAATTAAAACTACCCATCCCCACCCCAAAAATTCCCCCCCTCCCTACCCTTCCCTCTCACCCTCTGCTCCGAAGGCCTAGGTGAACAGCCAGGTCTTACAGGCTCGGCGAAAAGCCATCAGACCCGGGGCCAGGTGAGCTTCCTCCGGGAGGGAGTTCCAAAGCCGCGGCTCGGCAACCAAGAACACCCTCTCCATCATGGCCCCACGTTTAACATGGGGGACCGCCAGGAAGGTGCCCCCGGCAGACTGCAGGGGCCTCCCTGGGGCGCGGAAGGCGAGGCGGTCCCCAAGGTATGAGGGGCCCAGACCGTATAGGACTTTATAAACCAACACCAGCACCTTGAACCTGGCTCGATACTCTATAGGCAGCCAGTGCAGAGTGCTGAGCACAGGTGTAATATGCTCCCATCGCCTCGTCCCTGTATGGAGATGGGTCGCCACATTCTGTACCAGCTGCAGACTCCAAACCAGAGTCAAGGGAAGCCCCACATAGAGCGCGTTGCAGTAGTCTAGCCTCGAGGTGATGAAGGCGTGAATAAGAGTGGCCAGGTCGGGCCTGGAGATGTATGGGTGCAGCCTACGCACCAGATACAGATGGCGAAAGGCGGCGTTAGCCACTGCCTCCACCTGCGGATCCAGACAGAGGCCCGGATCAAAAACCACCCCCAGGCTCCAAACCTGCTGGGCAATGGGAGGGCAGACCCCCCACCCCCACTGGAGGGGTCGGCACCTCCCTTGCCCTACCCACCACCATCACCTCCATCTTATCAGGATTTAACTTCAGTCTGCTCTGCCGCATCCAATTTGCCACAGCCTCCAAATATTGGGAAAGCAACGAGACAGCGGGACCTGGGTTGGTCAAAAATGAGAGGTACAGCTGAGTATCATCAGCATATTGGTGACATCGCACCCCGAACTCTCTCACGATCTCCCCCAGGAGCTGCATATACACATTAAACAAAAGCGGAGACAGAATCGAACCCTGCAGAATGCCGCAGGTCAAGGCCCGGGGGCTCGATGTTTCAGCTTCCAGCACCATCCGCCGGCTTCTCCCCGAGAGGAATGAGTGGAACCACCCAAGGACAGTCCCGTCCAGACCTCCCAGGTTTCGCAGCCATCTCAACAGCAGCCCATGGTCCACGGTGTCAAAAGTGGCCGAGAGATCTAGCAGGATCAAGAATGTAGAACATCCTGCATCTATCTCCCAGCGGAGATCATCCACCAAAGCCACCATTGTCGTCTCAATACCATAGCCGGGGCAGAACCCAGATTGAAAAGCGTCAAGGAAACCAATACGGTCCAGATGCGCCTGGAGCTGCAGAACCACGGCCCGTTCAATAACCTTCCCTAAAAAGGGAAGATTAGAGACAGGACAGTAACTGGCAAATGTTTCCACATCTAGCAAAGGCTTCTTCAGCAGGGGGCGCACCACAGCCTCCTTTAGACTGGACAATAACCTCCCATGCCGAAGGGATGCGTTAACCACCCTCACCAGAAGCGACCCCAACGTCTCCCTGGAAGCTTTTACCAACCAGGACGGGCACGGATCTAGTTCACAACTTGTGGCTCGAACAGACCCCAAGACATCCACCGCATCGGCCAATGTCACTTCCTGAAACTCCTCCCAGAAATATCAACTAGACGGTGCCTCCATAACCTCACACTCCTCACCTACTGCATCCAACCCAGTGTTGAAATTACTCTGAATCTGAGCGATCTTGTCTGCAAAGTAGGTGGCAAACACCTCACAGTGGGCCTAGGACAAGTCCCCGTCTAGGCGGAGGGAGGCCAGACTGACCAGCCCCTGCACCACCCGGAACAGCTTCGCTGGACGCAACTTTGCAGGTGCTATGAGGGCACCAAAGAATTACTTCTTCGCAATCCTCACAGCCTCAACATAGGACCGCAAATGGGTGATTTTAGTGTAGCCTGACTTAAGATTCTGAATGCTTGGGGGTGGCAATACAGCTTATCCTTAGTTACAAGAATTTTAGGGGCAGAAAGCTGTGTCCTGCTAACTTCAAAAAAGTTAGCAGTGTCTCCACTGCTTCGAGGTCCCCAATTTGAGAAAAAACTTTATGAATCGCTTTTACTTCCAACTGAAGTCAGTGGAACCTGTGAAAAACACTTTTATATGGCATGGGGAGGACCACCCCCACCCCTGTTTAACCCTGCCTGCCCTAAGAGACCTAACCAAATTAAAACAAATTGGAGAGAATATTTCTGCTGGAAATATTGGTCCACAGGGAGCGGAAACTGGCCATGAGTTGATGGCTTCCCACATCAAAGTAGCGGGGGAGGGGACATGCAAACAAGTGACCATGAAAAAAATGGGAATCAAGAGGGAAAGTAGCAGGATGAAGCTCAGCTTATGATCTAAACCACTTGGGGCAGAAGGGCAGTTTCCAGTGGAAATTTTTGCTATGGCGGAATGCTGTTTCTGGTCTACTGTGCACTAGCAGGACCCCAACCCTATCCCCCGCCAAATCCAACATGTGGACGCACTACACATTGGATGAGTTAGGCATCAGATACCTCCGAAAGGACAAGGTGTCTTTACAGATCACAGCCACTCTGTCCCCCCAACTCCCGACCTTGGACTGGTTTTGCACCAAGTAACCAGCTGACCCAGACACCTCATTCAGACAGGTTTCTGTAATGCAAATGAGGTTGGCACCCTCATCCTGAATAAGATCACAGATGGTTGATGTTTTATTAGCTACTGTCCTATTGTTCAGCAACATCACTGTCAAATCAGGTGCCTTACCATTCTTTACCCCCAAACCGGTGGTGGGGGAGAGTGGGACACAGGGACAAACACCAAGTGTATCTCTCTCTATCCTCCTGCCCCTCCACCCACCATGCCTACCCTTGCCCAAAACAACCCCAATGGATTCCCTCCTCCTCCACCAAAAAAGCTCCCCCGGTACCTGATTGTCAATCCCAACCACCCAGAAGGGTCCACAAGGATGCAAAGGGTGGGTAGCTGGAAATGTATTCACCAGCCCAGCACACCTAGCGGCAGAGTGGCAAAGGTGGCAGGTAGGAAAACCCTCTATCCTCCCCCCCAAAAAATTCTTCCCCCATGCCTGTAACCCCCTCTCACAGGGGGGTCATGGCATTCCCCCCACTCTCTTCTCCTACGCTTATATCCCCCTCTCAGAGAGGGAACATGACATGCTGTACCACCCATTTCCCCCATGCCCATACCCTCCCCTCTCACAGGGGGGCCATGGCACCCTTTCGACTCTCTTCCCCACCATTGCACTCCCTCCTACCCACTCCCCCATGCCTCACAGGGGGACCAGAGCAGTCCCTCCCACACTCTTCCCCCATATCCATACACACATTCACCATGGGGCCATGACACTCTCCCACCCTCCTCTCACATATCTGTACCCGCTCTCTCATTGGGGGGCCAGAACACTCTCTCCATCTGTGACAGTTCAACCCACCCATTCCCCCAACCATCCCTAATTTTAAAAAATAAACAAGCCTTCCACCTCCCACATCCAAGGGCAGGGAGCTCCTTTTGGGGGATCTGGGGGGATGGGCATCCTTTCTGCTGAGAACCAATGTACAGCATAGCAAACATGCTCATGCAAAACCTGCAATACCAGCTGTTGCAACTGTAAAACTGCACATCTGAAGTTTACTCTTGTGTGCAAATGCAATAACCATGAATACACCAATACGGAGAAAATCTCCATGTTTGAGCTAATATAAACTGTTTTCTCTTGTTATCATTTCCTAACATTGTCTATTGTACGATTCCATTATTGATATTTACAGAAATATCAATATACAACATATTTGCCATTTATATTGCCTGGTGTTGTTTTATTTTTAACTATTGCAAGTTTTGAGGGGTGCCATCTTGAAATCAAGATGGCAGATGGTTGGGCCCTACCTCAAAAAATGATCTCATATAGAGAGCATCTGTGAAAAGTTTCATGCTTTTATCCTAAAGTGCAAGGTTCAGCTAAAAATTAGCAGTTATCTGCCACACCATGGAGTGCTGGTGGCTGGACTCCATATGGCTGCTGTCCAGGGTACTGAAATAGCCTGTAAAGCCTCTAATTGTGTGTATCCAACCCAGGGACTGTTGCCTGGCTGGATTGGGGCTAGATAGAGTAGGGGTTGCCGGAGGGTTATTTCCTGGCATTAGTGAGGCTAATACTATTGCTGTGAGACTTGTACAACCGTTGTGAGACTTGTATGGAACTGTGAAAGGTTGAAGCCCGTGTGGACCAGCTTACGTACTGAGCTAATTTCAAGCGTGGGGGGGGGCAGCTTTTGCGGGATCTGGTCCTGCATGGATATACCCCAGGCCAGTCCCACCCTGTTACACTCAGAGTTTCCCCGGTCATGTTGGTGGCTAGTTTGGGCTGTGACCCTGGAGACCTCAAGAATCACAGTGCAGCCTAGCCATCGCCATGTCCGAGGAATGGACTGCCCTAGAGATGGCTATCACATGTATAGCCTGCTATTCCCAGCCTGGTTGGGAGTGGCCCCCATGATGTGTGGTCATGGCGGCCATCATTTTTCACCATGTCTTCCCATCAGTGGGGGAAAGTGGGCTCTTAGGTGCTAACCATCCTGGGCTGTGTGAACGTTTGTTCCATGGCCAGACCTGATCCTGATTGAGAACCAAGAGGATTCCCAGTCTGGGTCAGTTTGTGATGGCAGCGCTCCACCATCGTGTATGTTAATTCCCACAGTCCCAGTTCCAGCAAAGCCTGACAGTAGCAATTTAATTATTCTTGAACCCAAAGTAAGCGTAACCCAAAATAACTGGGCTGTTCTTGACAAAATAGGTAATAGATACAAAAATGAACTCAGTAAATGAAGAACAACAAAGTTCATTAAGAAAATTAAAAACCTAGTTGTATTGAGTCTGTTTACAAATGTCTTTGTAACAATATTTGTTACTGAGACATCATTGAACACTCAGTGTGCATTGAACTTTATATAATGTAGCAGTGTGGAAAGTCTGGATTAAGGTTACAGTGTTTTCCCCTACTTTTTCTTTTCTTGCAGAACTTTAAAATGTAATGCAGCAATAGTGTTGCTATCATTTTGGTTAAGGGAAGCAACCATGTCACATACACAAAACAACCCAGTGACATGCACAATGATAAAAAAGAAAAAAAGAATTCTCACCCAAGAACTCATACTGGAACTGAGATCGGTTCCTGTTCTCGAAACCACTACTTTGACTCGCAATTTATTCATTTTTTGATACTCATTCAGCCGTAGTAGAAACACTTAGTAGACAGTCTGTGCCCCCGATAGCTCACAGTCTAAGAGACAACTCTCCTCCCAGTCTGGTCCCAGAATGCTCTACCAACCAGAAAGAGGGACCATATAGAGGCTGACACTTGGGAAACTGCTATGGGCCCAATTAGACACACCTCCTGTCCCCTCTTCCCAAGGTCCAGAAGACCTGACCACTCCAATTCATAGTTCCCCTGCTCCCCAACCCACAGGAGGTCGGTGGCAACCCTCCAAATGCAGAGCCCCTGTCCCTCCACAGCACATGCCTTCAGGTTGCTTCCCCTCAGCTCCACCCACATCCTCACTGTCCAACGTTCACTGTATCCTCCTCCCAAACCTGTCAGTTTTTAGTATTTTCTGAAAAAATCTCTGGAAAAAGGCAAATTCTCTGTTTTGCTCTGGTTTTTATATATATTTCTTTACATTTATTGGCCACCCCCTCATGCCCACGGCATCCCGGGGCAGCTCACAACAAATAAAACAACAATTAAAACTCATAAAACATCATAGGATAAAATGATTAAAAAAGAATAATCTCCCCAACATTTACTAGAAACCCCTCCCCCAAATCCCCCCAACCTATCCTACCCNTCCCATCCTACCTTCCAAAGGCCTGGGCGAACAGCCAGGTCTTTCAGACTCGCTGAAACGCCAACAGACCTGGGGCCAGACAGGCTTTCTCTGGAAGGGAATTCTAGAGCCTCAGCCCAGCGACCGAGAATGCCCTCTCCATTGTGGCCCCCAGCTTTTCATGGGGAACCTCCAAAAAGGCGCCCCCGGTGGACCACAGGGATCTCTCTGAGGCATGGAGGGCGAGGCGATCCCCAAGGTATGAGGGGCCCAGACCGTGTAGGGCTTTATAGATCAACACCAACACCTTGAATCTGGCTTGGTACACTATAGGCAGCCAGCGCAGAGTGCGGCGCACAGGTGTTATATGCTCCCGCCACCGTGTCCCTGTGAGGAGACGGGCCGCCGCATTCTGAACGAGCTGCAGCCTCCGAACCAGAACCAAGGGAAGCCCCACGTAGAGCGCATTGAAGTAGTCTAGCCTCAAGGTGATGAAGGCGTGAATAAGAGTGGCTAGGTCAGACCCAGAAATGTATGGGTGCGGCCTCCGTACTAGATACAGCTTGTGGAAGGTGGCTTTAGCCACCGTCTCCACCTGCCGATCCAGACGGAGGCCCAGATCCAAAACCACCCCCAGACTCCGAACCTGTTGGGCTACAGGAGAGCAGACCCCCCCCCACCAGATGAGCCGGCACCTCCCTCACCCTACCCACCACCATCACCTCCGTCTTATCGGGATTTTCCATCACAAAGAGAAAACTAGGAACCCTAATCATGAGTGGTATGGAGCAAGTAAATATACAAACTCATGAGTGGTGCAGAGCAAGGAAATAGATAACTTATATTTACCACTTCTCATAATACCTGAAGTTGTGGGACACCCTATGAAATCCGCTGGCATCAAATATAAGACAAATAAAATGAAGTATTTTTTTTCCCATTCAACATACAGTTAACCTATGGAACCTGTTGCCAGAAAATGATATGAAGGTCAGTAACATAACTGGTTTCAAAAATGGATTGGTTAAATTCTTAGAGGATAGATCCATAAATGGCTACTAGTCAAGTTGGTAAAGGATGAGATTGTTGGCTCCTTGGGACTATGAACAAATAACGAGAAATAGATTGTTCCATTATGACGTGTTGAACTGTTCTTTAAATTAACCAAACGTGGTTGTGCAGTCAGAAAAAGGATGCTGGGCTAGATGAACCATTGGTCTGACCCAGTATAGCATATTGTTCCAAATTCCAGATTCTGGAATCACGTTCTACATTCTGGATTCATGTTCCACAATCATGTTCCAGATTCTTGATCCAGCAAATTAACCTTTGAAACTTGTCAGAGAATGCTATGAATGCCAGCAACATAGCTACATTCAAACAAGGATTGGATACAGGATTTTTTTTTAGTAGAGGTCCATAAATGGCTATTAGTCAAGTAGGTCAGGACAGGAGCTCAGAGTGAATATCAGCGAGTGGATCTCTCACTCCATTATGACCTGTTGGGTACTTCTCTGAAGCAACTGATCCTTTTGGTTGCTGCTCTCAGAGGCATGATGCTGGACCTGATGGACATTGGTTTGACCTAGTATGGCACAGTGTTTGTGTTTCCATCCAATTTATTTTCTTCTCAACAAAGATCACATCCAGTCCTTAGAACAGTGTGTTCTGCCATACATCCTAAAGATATGTGAAACTTTGTCTTTTATCATATTTTACTGACAGCTTTGAAAATGTTGATTAGAAAGAGCCTGCGGAATTCAGGATGTAACCTGACAGGATGAGCCACCCGCAGATGTGACAACTATGCCGGCAGTTAGCTTAAAAGCTATCTATTTTGTACAAAATCATGTTAGTTTTCCTTACGGGAGAGACTATGTATGAAGTTCTTCAGAATTCTGTCTCCGAGTAAAAACAAGATGAAATTCTTCTACTGGAGAGACAAGGAGAAAAACTGTCAAATATGGAACACTTTTGAATCTGACTCTGATTGTTTTTGACAGACCAGCTGCTGTTTTAGCTGATGGGAAGTAGGCATCGACTTAAGTTTTCTCATTTTGTTTTTCTTTACTCCTCAAAGGAGCCATATTTTGTGTGGGGAAATGTATCAGACTGATTGATTTATTTTTAATTAAAATTGTTTGGGTTGCTTTTATCCAGTGTGGGCTGATATGCACAGAAAGTTTGGGTCTGCGAATAAGGGGCCTGGTACTTATCTGAAGGCAGTTTTGAAGCTACCTAAGCATACCTATTTCAATATCTATGTGTGCTGGTTTGTATTCTCCATGATCTAAGGAAAGTTTTTTGTTTTTTGTTTTTTTAAAGTGTATGGCTAATACAGAATGCAAATCACTTAAAATAGTACATGTCTCCACCACAAGCACTTCTACTGAAGTGGATTGCATCTCCTTGTGATGTAAAGAGCTATGTACAATGATACAGTTATGATTAGGGTTTGACCTACAGTCAATACTACTACTAATAAATAACAATCTTTATTTTTATATAGCACCTCCCTGCCATGGCACTCGGAGCACTTTACATACAACACAAATTTTAATCCTCACAATACTCCTGGGACATAGGTTAGGCTGAGAGAATATTGTCACTGGCCCAAGGTCACCCAGTGAATTACTGGCTAAGATGAGACTTCAATTGAGGTCTCTCCCTACCTCTCGGTCCAAGTACTGTGCACGTAGCCATTACACATACACACAGTTGGCCTGTTGTGTTTTTTTGGTTTTTTTTCCTAATGTTGACATAAATGTGAATTGAAGTCAGAAGTATGAACTTCCTCATTCTAAACAGGATTTAAATTATTTGACCAAGGCCATACGGGGTTTGTGGTAGACCCAGAAAGAGAGTTCATGAGTTTTCACTTACAGCGAGTTGGTGGAGCTTTTTCTTCTCCGCCAACGATGCTGCACCTGTGCTAGTATGAAAGTCTGTTTCTGACTGGATTCCATTTTCTGATCAATTCAGATATTCCAAGCAAAAACTGGAATGAATGATCAGAACTGTTTGGGCCATTTTGTACACAAAATGATGCCTGGCTGTTCTGTGTATGTGTAAAATAGCAGTAGCCGTACACAAAACGGCAGTGCTGTTATGGTCGCCACCATTGGCGTACGTATAGTTTTGGAATTCTGATCAAAAATTGAGATTAATAGGAATTCTGATGGAGATTTTGACAGCCATTCCATTTTCACAGAGCTGTTCCACAAAAAGGAAAGAGCTGTCTCAAATCTGACCTAACCAGGGCACCATTAATTCACTTCTCTCAGAACTGTCTGCGCTCTTTTCTATGTACCCACCACATGGGAAGTTCTCTCTTGCACGCAAGTCACCCAGAGTACAATTATTTTTTTTGTTTATGTTATCATTATTAATTGTTTGCACTATGGTGGTCTAGGAGCCCAAACCATAAACCAGAGGTAAAAGTCACTTTCTCCATGAGGCTCACAAGAAATGAGGCAATGCTAACTGCATTCATAAACTACTGTAAATACAAAGTAGTTGTCTCCACACAACATTTCCCTATGTGTTTTGCAAACTCTTGTATTGTCTAAACAGACCATTTAGGATGAGGATTATGTGCCTTGTACACCATATCATCATTGCCTAAAAATTAATTAACGAGAATAGAATAATCCATGCAATAATGGCTGCCACCATTTTAAAAAAAGCTGTCCGTTTGAGGTTTTCCTCCCTCTTTTTCTTGTTCTCGCTCCTGGGATTGATTTGTGCTCCTTAGAAGGACCCAGACATCAGGAGCTTTACAGTGGGATATAAAGTGACAGACATGAGACACAGATCAACCAGATGTTGCCAGTGGAAAAAATATTTTCCTTGTTTGGCATCTGGGTCTGGCGACTTTTCTACACTGAAGGGAAGTGATACACTCTAGCAGAGTAAAGGGATCGACTATTCTGTCACAACGCATTTGATTCAACTGCTTAAAATTACTCTCCTACTAAATCTGTATTAAAATATCCTGTTGTAGCTACATCCTAAACATTCATAAAATATCGACATCTTTGGTCCCACTCACCCATGTTATAACTCTATGGAGATGGTAAAGTTGAGCTTGGGAAGATATGTTCAAGCAGCAATAATATCATTGGGGTAAGATACTTTTACAGTATCCTGTATCCACAGTTGTAGGGGCATACCTTTCCCCTAAGTTTGTATGGTCACCCCCATTTTAAGAAGGACATCGGGCGTTTGAGAGGGTGAAGTGGAGCGTATATAGGAATGCAACAAAAATGACAGAGTTTGAAATGCAAATCATATAAAGAGAGTTCGAAGGACTTGGGCATGTTCAACTTGGAGAAAATAAGACTAAGGGTGATTTCAGACGTGACGAGATCACGCTGAACCACAGTGAACCACGCTCAACCCCCCCGCGGGGCCAAAGGCCCCTGAACGTCTGCACGGCGTGCGCCAGATGTTGGCCACGCTCAATTGCCACATGGGGTCAATTTGAACCACGCTTCCCGGGCTAGCCGGGGGAAGGTCCCGGGAAGCGTGGTCAAATGGACCGCGGGCCGTGGCCAACAAAAAGTAACGTCTGGCCGCGTGCCACGGCCCGGGATCCCCGGCGGGATCCCGGGCCGTGGCACGATCGGCCAGACGCGGCGGCCGCATTGGCCCCGCCGCCCGCCCGTCTCCTCGGAGGGCGGGCGGCGGGGTGCGTGGAGGGGGCGGGGCTGTGCGGCCGCACGTTGCGCCGCGCGGCCCCGGCCCCTCCCACTTTCCCCGCCGGGATCCCCCCGGCACGTCTGTTGGGCCGTGCAGGGGTGACCCCGGTGGGGAACGAAGACGTTGCTTCCGGTATGGGGCCAAAGGGCCCCGTATCGTCTGAAAGTACCCTAAGGGGGATATGCAGTATTCCTACCCCACCTGTTTAAATCAGGAGGGTTTTGAAAAATACATGGAACCAATGTAGCCCTGCAACAAGTATTTTTTTTTCATTAACCTCCTGATTTAAGTGGCAGGGTTGGCAATATTGGAGATGATAACAGTCTACAAGTATTTGAAAGGCTGCCATAAAGAAGATGGAAAACAATTGTTCTTTCTTGCTATGGAGGACTGCCAAGAGGCAATGGGTACAAACTGCATAAAAGCATGTTTAGACTTCACCTCAGGGGAAAAATCCTGACTATAATGGGACACCCGACTTGAAGACCCCTGGGTTGCCCGGCTGGCGACGATGGGGAGGGCATTCTCGGTGACCGCTCCCAGGCTGTGGAACTCCCTCCTGATGGAGGCCCGCCTGGCTCCGGACCTCCCCTCTTTCCAAAGACAGTGTAAGACCTGGCTGTTCTGCCCCGCCTTGGGAGACAGGTGGGGAGGGGTGGGGAGGGTGAGTTCTACCCTTTTAGTTTATTTTTAGTATTTTAATGTTTTAATCATATTTTGTGTGTGTGTGTGTGTTTTTACTATGTTTTTATCTATGCATTTTGTAAACTGCCCCGAGCTGCTCTTGAGCAGGAGGGGGTGGCATAGAAAAATGGTAAATAAATAAAGGCAGTCAGGCAATGGAATGTGCTACCCAGGGAGGTTGTGAATTTTCCACAAAGAAGAGGCTGAATGATTTAGGTATGGCATGACCTGCGCTAAGCAGGAGGCTGGTCTCAATAACCCTTGTGGTTCCTTCCAGCTCTAGGATTGTGCACCTCTTTTGCCACAGCCTTCTGTTTGGCTTTGAAGGTAATGTACACACACCTACTACCAACTATCTGCAAGCGACTTTGGAAAAGAGCAGCCGGTCTGCTCATGCACAAAGCAGCCACTGCACATGTGCATACTGGCAGCCCTTTTCCAAAATGGCAGTGACACTGCTGCCACCATTTTAGAAAAGGGTGTTAATGTGCAGAATGACTTGGGGTGATTTCAGATGTTACGCCATCCCGATTTGTCCCAGTGAATCCCCAGCAGGGGTGAATGAAATAACCACCCCCCGTGGTCAAAAAATGGCCCAAATAGATGTGCTGGCTGATCCCGGTGGGGAATCGGGGAACGGGAAGGGCCCCGCCCCCCCACTCCCCCCACCGCCTGCCCTCTGGGGAGACAGGCAGGCGCCGCGGCCAATGCGGTGATGAATTGGAAGAACAGTCACAAATTAACATGACTATGGAAGAGGTTCCAG
>QEPC01014446.1:5184577-5197406 GCA_003113815.1 Sphenodon punctatus
ACATCCTCCATGGTGAAGACCGAAGCAAAGAACTCGTTTAGCTTCTCTGCAAAGTCCTTGTCCTCCCTGAGTGCCCCTTTTACTCCCTGGTCATCTAATGGCCCAACCGACTCCCTAGCAGGCTTCTTGCCTTTGATGTACTTGAAAAAGGTTTTATTATTTGTTTTTGCCTCTTTAGCAAGTCTCCTTTCAAATTCTTTCTTCACCTGCCTTATTAACACCTTACAGTTCCATTGCCAGTGTTTATGCTCCTTTGTATTTTCCTCATTGACTGAAGAGTTCCCAGGCATCCACTTCCTGGATGCCGACAATGCAGATCCCCTTGATTTACAGAGGATCTGCGGAGGATGAATTAGGAGGAGCGGTGGTTGGAGCAACGGTGGCATCGTACTCACACTGAAGCTGACTGATTGCAGCATAAAGCTAGTTTAAAAGCCTATGCTGTTGCCATGCGGGCAGCAAAGAAGGAGTTCGTTGCTACCTTCATAGCATCCGTGAAGTCACGTCCAGCTGAGCTTTTCTGGGTGGTGCAGAGGCTGGTCAGTCCAGCCTCGCTCGGCATGGAACTGGAATCTTCCAGTGCTCGTTGTGACAAGTTTGCTGACTTTTTCATGGATAAAATTGCTCATATTCATCACGATTTGTAGCAGGGAGTGAGCATGAGGTTATGGAAATCCCGTCTGGTTCAATTTTGTGGGATCAATTTCAGTGGGTGTCACCCAGCAACATGGCAGATGTCCTTGGGACAGTTAGAGCCTCCTGTTGCGAATTAGATCCATGCCCATCCTGGATGGTCGAGGCTTGCCGGGAGACCTTAGGACAATTGCTGGCCAGGGTTGTCAATGCCTCCTTTACGGAGGGCAGAGTGCCGGACTGCATCAAGGAGGCGGTAGTGCAGCCTCTGCTCAAGAAACCATCTCTTGACATTGACTTCCCTGCCAGCTATCGGCCAGTCTCTAACCTTCCCTTTTTAGGGAAGGTTATTGAATGGGTGGTGGCTTAACAGCTTCGGGGGCATCTGGATCAGGTCGGCTTTCTGGATCCGTCACAGTCCAACTTTCATCCTGGGTTTGGCACTGAGACTATGCTTGTGGCCTTGCTTGACAACCTACGCCGTGAATTAGATCAGGGCAGATCATCTCTTTTGTTCTTACTAGATCTGTTGGCAGCATTTGATACCGTTAACCACAAGATGTTGGTGGCTCATCTGCAGGACCAGGCTGAGGTGGGAGGAGCTATTCTTGAATTGTTCTGCTCATTCCTGGCCAGGAGAACTCAGCAGGTGGTCTAGGGGAGTGTTCCTCATCTGCCCAGGATCTTACATGCGGAGTCACGCACGGTTCTATTCTATCCCCTCTTCTGTTTATCGTTACATTCAGCCATTAGGTGAGGTCGTGAAAAGGTTTGGCATACGTTGTCATCAGTATGATGACAACACACAGTTTTACTTCTCCTTTTCTGCAGACCCAGACCCGGCAGTCTCGGTTAGTCTGGCAGTGGTGGGGGATTGGATGAGGGCGAGCTGTCTGAGATTTAATCCCGACAAGATGGAGGTGATGCTGGTGGGAAAGGCTGAGGGGATGGTGGCTCCTGACATAAACGGAGTCTGCCCCCCCTTAGCCACCCAGGTTCATAGTCGGGGGGTGCTTCTCGACTCACAGCTCTGCCTAGATTCCCAGGTAGTGACTGTGGCGGGGAGCACCTTTCGGCAATTACATCTGGTACGTTGGCTTCAGCTGTATGTCTCAGGCTCCAACTTGTACTACTTGGACAACTTGAAATTGGACTACTGTAACATATTCTATGTGGGCCTACCCCTGGTGACAGTCCAGAGACTGCAGCTGGTGCAGAATGCAGCCGCCTGTATTCTAACGAGGACGGGTCATCATGAGCACATTTCACCAGTGCTCCGTTCTCTGCACTGGCCGCCTATTGTCTTCTGGGCTCGATTCATGGTGTTGGTAATGACCTTTAAAGCTCTAAACAGTCTGGGCCATCGCCCGGACCATGGTGCGACCCTTGTGGTTAGCCGGGGATGCCCGACTCAATGTTCCCTGGGTCTCCCGGGTGGTGACGATGGGGAGGGTATTCTCGGTGGTTGCACCTAGGCTGTGGAATTCCCTCCAGATGGAGGCCCTTCTTGGCCCCAGACCTCCCCTCCTTTCACAATGCAAGACTTGGCTGTTCCACCAGGCCTTTGGGGAGGGAGATGAGTAGGTGGGTGAGGTGGAGGGGTGGGATTTCATTTTTGCTTTCCACTCTTTTTAGTATTTTATAATTTTAATGATGTTTTTAATTTGGTATTTTATATTGTTGTTTTCTTGTATGCTGTTGCACGCCACCCTGAGCTGCTATTGTGCAGGAGGGAGCGGGATAAATAAATAAATAAAATTTGGCTGGAAACTTGTTCAGAGGCATCTAAATTTGAACATTAATATTGTAGAATGAGTTTTCAAATATTTTAGAACTTCTAAGAAGATTTTATTCATGTTTGGGTCTAGATATGGACAGGACAGAAATTTGCAGAAGGAAAGGACAATAGTTTTATTTGATCTATCCTTATCCGTAATCTGTTGCTGGGAATTAGGATGCACCACAAAATAATTAATTATCTAGTGTAAATTGAAAAAAATATATTCTTATCTTTTCCCCTCAGTGTTTTTCAGAGCTGCCATTTTGTGTGTGTTTTTGTGCACGCACGGGGGGAAGGTGTCAAACCTGAATGATAAAAGAGAGATATATCATTTAGATAATAAAGAAGTTTCCAAGACTGGGAATTAAAAAAGGCTGATAATCAAAATCAGTCACACAGCTAGTCAGGACTTTCATACTACAGTGCATGAACCATAGTATGCTTTCTAGTGCCAGGTAAGTCCCAGCCAAAAATAATCATGTAGCTGATCCATCATCATATTTCCAGTTCTAAAAGTTCTGTTTGTTGGAACCACAAATAGGCAGAGAGCCTGCATCATTTCCTTACTGATGTCAGATAAATGTATTGGAACCCTGAAGGCTTCAGTTCATAAGCCCTTGGTGAACTGAGGGCCATTGCTGTAGTTGCTGGCAACAAATCAGACTCTGCTAATCAGCTTGGAAGCAAGGATCCTGATTTATTTATTTTTTAGCTGCCTTCTGCACAGTGTATAGTCAGTCATGCTTTTATGAAATTATTGGGGCAGCCTCATTGATGGCAATGCTTCTCAACCTGTAATGCACACAGAACAATATTTACACCCTGTCCCTTGGCAAACTTATTGCCTCCCACGGATTCCAATATCATCTCTACGCTGATGACATCCAACTCTATCTTTCTACTCCCTCTCCTCCTCTTCTGTCCACTCATGCCTCATCAACTGCCTCTCTGATATCTCCGCCTGGATGTCCCGACATCAACTCAAGCTCAACATGGCCAAGACCAAACTCCTCATTTTCCCTCCCTCCACTTCCTCTCCCTCTAACCTGCCCATCTGCATCGATGGAGTCACCATCCATCCTGTTCTCCAAGTCCGTAGCTTGGGCTTCATCTTTGACACGCACCTCTTTTAAACCTTACATTGACTCTGTTGCCAAATCCTGCCAATTCGACCTCCATAACATTGCTCGGATCCATCCCTTTCTCTCTACCTCCTCGGCCAAAACCCTTGTTCATGCCATAGTTATCTCATGCCTCGATTACTGCAACCTCCTCCTTGCTGGCCTCCCTCGCTCTCACCTGTCCCGCCTTATCGCAATCCAAAACTCTGCTGCCAAGGTCATTCACTCTGCACGTCACTTCGACCATGTGCAGCCTCTCCTCTTCTCTCTTCACTGGCTCCCCCTTCCTGAATGTATCCTGTTTAAACTCCTGGTACTCACGTTCAAAACACTCCACAACCAAGCTCCCCCTTACCTCTCGGACCTAATCTCCCTACGCACTCCTGCACGCGCTCGCTCCGCTCTTCCTCTGTCCCCGCTCTCAGTCTCCCTCGTTTCTCCTGCTCACCTAACCACCTTCGACCCTTCTCCCTCGCTGCCCCCCATGCCTGGAACTCCCTCCCTACCCACATCCACCTTGCCCCCTCCCTCCGCTCCTTCAAATCCCTCCTCAAGACCCACTTTTTCCTCACCGCCTTTCCCAATGCCTGCTTGTCGTTCCCCATATACTTACTGTCTGCCCTCCTCTGCAGACTGATGCAACCAACCTGATTGTAACACACGCACCTGAGACTTCACATCCTCCTGAATGTTTGTTTGTCTTCTCCCCTGTCTCTCCCACTGTTCCCTCTCCCTGTCTCCCCCTCCTTGTCTTTTAGATTGTAAGCCACAGGCAGGGACCACGTCTATTTCTATGTTCTGTACAGCGCCAGGCACATGGCTGGGTCTATATAAATGTTAATAATAATAATAATAATAATAATAATAATTTTTATTTGTGGCCGAGGCCAAAAACAAAGACAAAAACAAAGCACAGTAGACAGTACAGTAAACAGACGAATCACCCCATACCAGACCCATCCATGAAGTAAAGTAACAGGTTTACTGACTGATACCATCAAAACACAAAATATACAATTATATCCAGAAAAGTAGCAAAGCGTACCAGAACTACTGACCCTCACTCTATGGGCTGCCTAAAATTTAAGAACAAAGTATGTAAGTTTAAAGCTGACATCAAAAAATGAGCAACTGCGCCCATAATTGAAGAGTCCACATTGGCTAGGGCCAAATGCAACAGATTCTGCTCAGTTCTCCCCAGATATCTCCCGAGAAAGGTGGAAAGATACTCAGAACGTATGGTGTCATACAGATGATAGTTAAAAAGTATATGTTGGACTGTCTCCACACTTTGCCCATCAAAAGGGCAGAGTCGCTTGGCAAAGGGTAGGACCCTCAGACGCCCCTCAAATAGGGCTGTTGGAAATGCATTTAGCCTCGCACGCAGGAGCAAATGCTTCCCCCGCAGTGGAATAGTTGAGGATAGATAAGCTGCCATCCCCAAAACTGGTCTAATAAAGGGAAGATAATCCGCCATGGCACACAGAACAATGAGATACATACTTCCTGGCAAATAACATTGATCTTATCAAAGAAACAGCAAAGTCTTCAGTAGGGATATTCCTATGTTTTCCTGGTGAATAATAAAAACCAGTCACTTTCCCAATTATTCAATGGAAGATATGGGGACTGAAAAAAAGAAAATAGAAGCAGGACAGCAGTATGACAACAGTAAAGGTGAGGCATTCACACGATCAGAGGGAAGCTGCAGCACACTCATGTGAAGCGTTGAAGGCTCTAGACACTTTATTAGTTGTTTATTCCAACTAATTTGTTAGTTTAGTTATATAGTGTCCTTCATGTAGTATTTTCATCCTACCATTTGTGCTTATTTAATGGTCCATGCACATATCAAGGTACGTTTTCCTTTTTGGTTCTTTTTAGCTACGTAGTTTTAGGCCACCTTTGTATAAGCAGATATGTCTACCATCTGGTTTTCAAAGGTTGCTTTGAAAATTATTCTGAGATTATGATGACATTTTAAACATTTTTCTCTTATTTTTACACCATTTTAATTCTTTCACTGCCTCTATGAATGTTTGATGTACTTCCTAAAAGTAGCATTTCTTATCAATATAGATGGCGTTGGAAGGTGGCATATTTTATCTTAGTTCTCCAGAGAATGTGGTGCTGAATCCTTTATCTCTACACAGGGGAAAGCACTCATGACCTTCCCCTCGCCCTCTTTTCTAACTGCCATCTCAAAACCTGTCTATCAATGACCTCTCCTTCATTAACTTCTTGTTTAAGTTTTGTAGACATAAATTGTTTGTATATTACTTCAACCTTCAGGGCAACTAGCTCACCTCTACAAGCATTTCCAATGATATTAGGGCTAAACAAGAACAGTTTAATAAGTTTTTTTAAAAAAAATTAAAGGGTATTTTCACACGTGACGACGCTAGTTGCTACCATGCCTCTGAACTACTGTGACGGCGGCCAGGGGCAGGGAAAGGGTGGGGGGACATGCAGAAATGGTCTGAACGGCCCCGCCCCCTGCACTGCTCAGTGCAGCCCAGTCCCCTCCCTGACGGTCAGGTGCGGCAGTCTATGAGGTCACCGCGCCCACCGGGAAAAGTTCCAGCCACCAGCCAGAGTTACGTAGAGCAAGTCATCAGATATGACAGACTGCTCTACAATGGTCCATGGATGACTACCTGGGACCATGGCAGGGCAGGGAGCCCAGCACACAACCCGGAGTTAATCCTGCCACGGTCTGGGGTATATTTGTTCCCGCCCACAGCAAACATCTGGCAGGCGGGAACAAGTGTATCACCGGTGTCCACCCATGGTAGCGTCATGTTTGACCACTGAAATAAATAGGAGACTTTCCATGAATGACAGTAGACGTTCATTGAGGTTCCATGTAATGATATATATTTCAGGGCTTTATATTCTCAGTAACTCTTTGGGGATCTTTTACTTTACTGCAAGAGCAGTTTTATGCTAGAGTGAATCTACTAAAGTCAGTGGAGCTGCATTAAAGTTGTGCAGTGCAGGAAAAGGCACTTTCACTGTAGGTCTAGATTAGAGATGGAACAGGGCACCCGCAAAAATGGGCAGCCTATCAAACCTGGGGTCTCTGACTCACCCCGGCTACATTCAGGAATCAATCAGTGCCCAAACACGACCCAATGGGCTACACTCACCCACATGCTCCCTGGGAAGACTCCCTGGGATGACCCACCTGGCTGCTGTGTCCAGCTGCTGCTCAGCTGAGCCGAGATCTTCCCGCTCTGTTTTTCTGAGCAGAGGGGGGAAGTGAGCACACCAAGCCCTGACTTCCAGCTGGAAAACCAGTGGGCACCTGGTGCTCCACAGTCCCCATAGCAGGGGTGTATGTGTGCTGTGCAAATAACCTGTGTGTAACCCACATGCCCCTCCACTATGGAGACTGTGATGCTCCGTGTACCCACTGATTTTCCAGCTGGAAGCCAGGGTTTGGCATGCTGAGACAGGCCTCCTCATTTCCCACCCCCATTCAGAAAAGCAGATCGTGAAGAATCTGGCTCAGCTGAGCAGTGGCCGGGAAGAGTATTGGCTAGGATGAGCAGCTGGGTGAGTGAGTCAGCCTGAGGAGTGCACAGCTGCGGGCAGGAGCTTGGATCAGCCTCCTGGAAAGTCCCAGAAAATCTGGGAAAGTCCATTTCTTGGGTGGATTTTTTTCCCAGGCATCTGAGCACCCAATTGGGGGCCCAGGTAACCCATGGGGTGCCCTCAAATGCAGGTATCACCCACGTGTACAAATGGAAGTACTTGCTGCAACCTTAGTGTAGATTAATGTTGGCTACCCAAAACCTCCTTCCATTTCTTCTAAAGGTTCCTTCCTTGGGATTTCATTGAGAGTTAGATTGAGTCTTTTGAGAACAGACCTTATTTCTCAAACTGAAAAGTCTAGTGGAAATGAGGTGAATGAGCTTTAGCTGCCCCAGAAAGCAGGAGGTTGCTGCTAAAGGAAAAACCAACCAACCAAACAAAAACCCAACTGAGATGAAGTCTTTTTACTGAGAAAAGGTGCGGGGGGTGGGGGTATTTTTGTTAAGCCGTATCTTTTGGTGTATCTTAATATCACAGAATTCAACTGTAAAAAGGAATATTGCACAATATTTGCACATTTGGAAAAAAGGTTTTCTGAGAAAGGCATTCACTGATCTCATTTCTGTAGTGAAATGGCAAAGACCTAGTTTGGAATCAATGAGGATATTTTTGTCTCACTTATAAGAAGATATAAAGACACCTAATTAACTGAAAACAACAAAACTTGATTAACTATTAAAGAAGATCAAATTTAAACCCAAAGCACATTCCTGGAACCTTAAATTGGGATCCTAATCAGAAATTTGTTCACCACAGGGTAATTTTAACAACTCCTTCCTCACAAAAAAATATTATTTATATTTCCACAGTTCCTATTCAGGATGAAGGTTCTATTATGCTAGTTGCTATGAAATCACATAGGAACTCATTGCAAAGAGTGTTTGGGGTCTTTACAGGCTGGCTAGAAAGAGAAAACCGACAGTATCTTATTTGGATTAAATGGAAATTACCTTCTGAGCTGAGGAAGAGAGAATTAACTAATGTCTGCAAGCACTCATACATTGTTCCTCTAAGATCCTTCTGCTGAGCTGTACAAGCAGCTGCAAGAATTAGAGCCTGTCAAAACAATACATAATATTCAAAACCCTTGGTTAGTACTAAACTTTATGAGCTTCCCTGCAAAGTCTTTGAATAGACCTAAACATCTCCAGCCCCAAAACAGTTTGGAAAGAGAATGCTTTACAAAATCAATCGATCAATCAATCAATAGCAATCAATCAAAATCTATTTCTTATGTAAAAAGAGATAAGGGGGGAAAACGCCTGTGTTATATTTCCACACTGAATGGAATTAACCTGTATTGAGTTCTTCAAACTTTTTATTTGAAGGGGGAAAGAAAGAAAAAAAAACAGTGAATGGGGATGATTTTGCCTTGTATATCTCTGGCCAAAGCCATGTAATGGTGATTTTTTATTAGTGAATCTTTGAAAAAATACACAATTCAGTGCTGGTGAGAGGGGCAGGGGACGGAAGCCCTAGTGCTTCCCTATAGTATTCTGCAAGTGTGCTCATCTCCTAGAAAACAGGATAGTTTCCTTTGTCATTCCTCCCTGTTGAGACCGCAAACAAAACTGCTATTTGATGTGATGAGTTCTCGGATGTAGACTGGGCTGAATTTGCCAACTCATTTCAAACAGGCCATCAGGCAGTGGCTTCATTTCAGCACTGTCGACCTCAAATGAATGCTAGTTGGTATCTCAGAACTGAAAACTCTCTCTCCTATTACCAAATCCAAGAATGATCCAGTTCTCCAACCAACTAATAACTGTAATTGCTGCACTTTACACACACCCTCTACAGAGTTCAGTCAGTCTTCAATGTAGTTGCCAAGGCATAATGGAATGTCAGTCTTGACCCTCTGTGGGTGGAACTGAACTGTAGTGCAAACGACCGTCTCCGGGTCGTATGCAACCCTTGCATTTCAGCCAAACAGGAGGTTGCGAGCAAAGTAGCTGTTACTATGCATTCCCTGAAGACTCATGGCTGTGATGTAACAGCATGTTGAGAGGCCACATGTAGTCCCAACACCCCATGCAAGTGGCACACAGGAGACTGTCTGTTGTTCCACCTTACACAGTGGGTGTTTTTAGATGAGATGCTACCCCGCATGGCCACCCAGGAGACACGGATCCCACTGTCCATCTGAAGGTAGAACTATGGGATGTGGACTCCCATGAGCCACGGAGCACTCACTCATAATGGCCATGCATGGAGCTATGCCGGGAAATTTGGAGTGCTCAGTGTGGGGCAAGCCAAATAGCTCTGTTCCAACAGGTGGCCATGGAGCCCCTGTATGTATGAACTGGGGCAGCCAACCACACCAGCAGGCATGTTCATCACTCATAGGCACTGTGAGTGGGGGAAGCAACCTCTGCAAGTCACAAGAACTGGAGGGGGACAGTCAAGAACCCCCATGATGCTGGGGACCTATCAATTGCAAAGGCCATCCCGATGCACTTCCCCCTCCTGCATGCTCTGTAGCAGAGGGAGTGTGTAGTGGCTTACCTCTGTGACCGGGACATTCCCACTGGGAGCCTCCTGTTGAATCTGTCTTCACGCACTCCACCTGAGCGGGTGCTCTGCAGTAGTACCACTCAGCGTCCACGCCCCCCCATCGCCTTACTCTGAGTCATTTAAGAAAAGAAAAGAAAACAAAACAAAACAGTGAGTCAGCCATCATGGTAGGAGAGCACTGAAGGTCAGACTTAGGCTGGAAAGAATAAGAGCTGAGTTTTCAGACACTCAAGGCCTGTGATGGATGTAGTGTAAGCACCTATAAAGGCCAATTTCATCTTTCCGTCCAACCAACGCTTCTCAACAGGGAGCTGATTACTGAACTCTTAGAGATGATTAGGTGGACTTGTTGTATGGATAAGTATTTTTCACCCATTGTATCTATTTTATCTCGTTATTTCTTCTCCTTCTCCTTGGTTTCCTAATGACACATTTTCTTATCATTTTTAAAACAAATAAAAAATCTATTATCTGAGTTATTTTGCTTCTCTTGATGCAAAGCAGTTCTTCAGATGGGGACTCACTCACTGTGCGAGTAGACCCACTAGTAGGATTCAGAATCTTAGCAACGATTCTCACTGCTAATTGTGGTTACAATGGTTTGCCTTTTTCAAAAGCTGTTTAGAGCACTGGGAATAGCTGCTTTGCCTCTGAAACAGCAAGCATTTTGTGTTCACCTTTCAAAAACGTCAATTGTTCAAATTATTACTTTCATATGAAGAAGTAAATCAGTGTTGGTAAAATGTGCATCTTGTCATTGACAGAACTGATTGCATTCTATAGCTCAGGGAGTTGCTGTAAAATTTCCTTTCATTTTCTTAAAGGATCTTCATCCTTTCACAATTAGCCTCATCCAGGAGGACCAAATAGATTTTGTTCGCAACAATCAAGGCAGCAGAAAAGATTTGCCTAAAGACATTTTTCTTTAGTTTGCATGGTTGATTACACCAACATAAACCAACCAATATCTTCTCAAAAAGTTAATTCTTAAAGCATAAAAACTGTCTTGATAATCTGTTTTAATAAGTAAAATGTTGTAACAGCAATAGAAGTGTTTAGACTACTTCTCAGAAATTAAACAGCTGCAGCTATTGGCTTTCTAGGCTTTTTTTTTGTAATTTAGAATTCCTTGTTCAAGATTTTTTTTAAAAATCTGAGATTCCTAAAATCTATTCTAGACAAAGCTCTTCCACAAAGTGATATTCTGAAAAATCACTGGGACCAATCCCAAGCCCCGCAGATCCCATGTGCAGCCACACACAAACCCTGCCGACCTCCATTGTGGACACATTGGCCCTTTTTACACATTTGCATGGTTTTTTTGCATTTTTGCACATTTATACATGTTGCAGGGCACCGCTGCAGCCAATCACCATGGGCCCTGTGCACACATCATGCCTCCACCCAGTTCCTCTGGGTGGAGATGGGTGGAGATGGGGAGCATTTCCCTGGGTGGAGATGGGTGGGGGCATCTGTGTAAATGCCACTTTTGGTGGGTGTTGGTGAGTGTTTGCTCCCAGCCAACACCCATCTCCACTCACACCCACCCACAGAGCAACCGGGACCTTATACATGCAAAGCATGTGCTCTAACATCTGAGCCACAGCCCACCCCCTGGGGTGGGAGGCACCATACAGGTAGATTGCAGTCTGGGAATACCACCGGTCCATCGTATTTGGCCACGGGCAGAGCTAGTAACTGGCAATCTCAGGGGTGGGTCCCCAGAGCAGGCTCCAGGCTCCGGCACACTCCCTGTCTGTCTGAAAACAGTGTAACTTTTACATCAGAACAGGACAGAAGGACTAGATAAATTAAGGGCAGTATACATGGCAAATGGAGGCCATCTTACTTTGGCGGGAATCATTCACTCAGCTCTAATGCTAACATATTTTGTCTTAGTTCTGAAATCCTTCCAGACATTTTATTCCACCCTGACTTCCTGGGTTTTTTTGTTAGCATTTAGTTCTCTTCACCCTAATGACTATTTGGTAATTGTTTTGACTAGGGAACATCTTGCAATAAAAACAGATTTTTAAATTGGACAGCAGGGGTTGTAAATGAAAGTAACACTGCCATTATTGCCGAGAAGACAAATAATATACAAGTTCATAATACAGGCAAGAGTAAGTGGGAAAATATATCAGAACAACACCATAAAGACTGTGTCACTGCCTCGCACTGTTGAAATTACTCAAGGGGAGTAAACAAGGACAGTTTTAGTCTGTGCATATGATTTTATGGTATTTTAACTATGCTGAATGTTTCGGCATGGCTTTTAATATGAAAGATTAGAAAAAATGTCAACATGGTACCAAAATCTACTGCTTAAAGGATGGATCAGGGTTTGCTACAGAATACACACAAAATAATGAATATAGAGGGCAGTTTTGTTGCTATGTGCCCAGTACAACTGCCTTGCAAATGTGCACATTTTTTGTTGATAGCTAGTTAACCAGCAGTGTTGAGAGCTTTAGCACACTCACCTCTGACAGCATTCAAATAAATATTGCAATTTTATTGGCTCTTGTTATTTTAATCAAGAAGAGAAACCTATGGTCAATAGTGGAAACCATTGACCTTTTTCATAAATATTCAAGTTTTCATGCTTTTTGTAATGTTATCATTTTTAATTGGATAGAAAAATATCAGAATGTGATATATGCCTCTATTACAGACAGATAGACAGACAGACATAAATTTGATTGCATGTGATTTAAACTGTGATAATGTTTTTTGTGGGCTTTACATATACTAGGGACTATTCAGACGTTCTGATTTGTGCAATTTTTAAAAAAACCCGAATGTTTCATGCCTGTCTGAACACTTAAATTCGATTAAATGGAGTCAATATCGCACTAAAGCAATGCGTGTTGAAAAGCTACTCAAACCTACCTTTTTGCTGTCCGTTTTCAATAAATCCGCACTTAACAGCAGTGTGAAAGCAACATCGTACTGGTTTTAACTAGTGTGTAATCTTTTCTGATGTGAATGCAACCGTGCTTCCAAGTGCGCTGTTTTACTCCTGCCCCTACCGGAAGCAGTGAGACCAGCTGGAGCCCTGTAGTTGCCTCGCTGGGTGCAGGCTGCAGCCAGCTTCTCCCCAAAAAAGTTCTTCCCCTCCATGTTTCCCCTCCATGCTTCTCCCCAAAAAAGTTCTTCCCTCCAAGGGACTTTCAATCATCTG